>KN473322.1:0-13092 GCA_000787095.1 Periophthalmodon schlosseri
ATTTTGTTGTTTGTGGACGAAATGATGATACTTGAAAAACTGCAACCTTCACGATTTTGGTAATTGCGTCCATTCAAATTGTGATCTTGATTCGCTTGCAATTAATCTGTAAAGTTCTCATTTAGAAAGCACTAAGAACTTTTTGTACAATCATATAAAACAATGCACAGTAGCAGGAACTGTCCACCCCTCTGTTCATCTCTCTTTTTTCTAATACCTTTCTTCATGCTTTATCTTGGTGAATGACCACTGCCCACCTGAGCACATGTGCAGAGCCTGAAGTCAAACAAAGCGGAGATTAATCCTGCTCCTATATTTAATACATGCACCGTATTGGACTGTATGTTTGGGACCGGGTATGTCTCAAAGTCTTTAGGATTATTCTATGAAGCAGTAATCCGGCCTAGTCCCAGAGTGATGGTCAGAACCAGCTCGCCGCTCTGAGCCTCTGGACACAGGCAGAAAAAGATGAATATAAAAGAAGAGGAAGCGTTCAGATGGGGCCGGTCTAATCTAGCCGAGTGCAGGGTTGAGCTGCGGAGGAGAGAGGTGGGGAGCAGAGCAGGGATTTTGTGTCTCTATGGGCAACAGGTCGGGTCAGTGGTCTTTTCCAGGACTTTAAAGCAACTATACGATCTGCTTATGTGATTCTAATTGTAAAATAACATTATTCTGGTTAGATTTTTTTGAAAATACATACATTTTTGTGAAGTAAGGCACATATCCACGTCTGATACTTTGTTCTCTACATTTGACACATCTTTTAACGGTGCTGGATAGGAATATAACAATAACCGAAATAACGTGATGTCGTATCGTCAAAAGTCTCACAACCTTCTTTGCGTAAGGTTGTTTTGAGGTTGTGTTCTCTGTGGAGCGGCCCCAGTGCGCACTAGATTTACTTCTGTTTACTCCCCTGTTGGGTCAGTCCTTGTTTGCCTGAGGTTGGCTTCAGAATTCGAGTGGGGCCGCGCCGAGACCACACGTATCAAGTGCTCCTGGAGCCGCGTGTGACTGTTGGCTTCACACTGGCCCAAGCTCACCTCTATCGGAGTAAATGCTCTTCTACATCTACCAAACTCACGGCAGTGCGATAAAAACCTAAATGTGTTGTTGCAGTAACGGCTCAAAAACTGAGGGAACTACATGATCTTTTGCTCTATTTCAGTGCAGACAACATGAGGAAATGTTTTTAAGTACTTTTATGTCAAGGTATTTTAAAAGGAAAAGGGGAGCCTTTGTATAATTGGGTCCACAATTAGTAATAAATACCACACAGTGAAATGAATATGGTGATAAGGTTGGATAAGGTTGGATGAAGAGGAGCTGCTACCCTGAGGCCATAAGACTGTTAAACCAGGAATGAGCCGCTCCCCTCCTCCTCTATTTAATGTATTTACTGTATGCGTTTGTTGTGTGTTATGTTGCTGGAAGGCGCACAGATGTCACTCCACACTGTTTTGTGCGCATGTGTGTATGACAAATAAACTTTACTTACACTTATGAACTTAACGCATTCTGAGGTGCGCATATTCCCACTGCTGGGGCACCTGACAGGATGGTCAGGAGGACACGCTGGAGGATTCGCCTATATTGTAAAAAGTCAATGTAAAAGTAAACACCAGCTAGGTCTGTTTACTGCCATATTGAGGAAAATTACAGGCAACAACATTCCTATATAGACAAGCAAGTGCGGGACCCTCCATCAAAAAGTTGCATAGTGCGCAGGTATAGATATTTAATGCCAATATAAGGCGTTTGTTAAAAGTCGTCTCAAATTTGCATAGACCAACGTAGGAGCTCTTGCTGACTGCACAGTGACAACCTCCTGAAATAAGCCGCTGAACCTGCCTGGTCTTATTAGGTGACATTCTTGACAGTAAGAGCATCTGTCTTTTCATTATTCTCTGTAAAAGTTTAGATCAAAACCTCTGTATATGCGCGCACTCACACACACACACACACACACACACACACACACATGTACCGGCACAGTGGCATTTGAGTTAATGACATGGAAATAAGTCAGAAATGGTGAAGTAGCCAAAGTCCACTTGACATTTGCAGTCTGACGAGGGAGATTTTATCAGATCTGGAGGTCTCCTTTCATACCGCACATATCTATATTGTTATCATATATTCTTCTGGTCAGACTTGTTCCTCTCTATTCCTTTTTCCATATTCAATTAAAGGTGCCTTATGTTCCTTTTCAGCTGGGTGTCCGCTACTGTCTCTATGGAGAGGTTATTGCTTTCTCGGACTGTTCAACAATTTGACATAAAACGTGTTTATCGTTATTCAAGTCTATACATTTTGAAACAATGGAGTGTACTGGAGTGAAACAATATTGCACTTTTAGGCCATTTTCTGGAAATGCAGTGGTGGCTCTATAATTATACTAAGGCCAATTAGGGAGGAGTGCAATATTACTGCACTGTTAGGCCATGTGAGAGAGAAGTACTTAAAACCGTGAAGAGGTTATGGAAGAGTTGTGTACAATGTGGATGTGAATTTGTGTAATGCCTTTTTTCTGTGGATTGTGTAACTCTTGGTCAGATGAATGTATTGAGTACTGGACCTCGGATAAAATTTAGTTTGGATGTTGTCTATTTGCATCGTGCTTTTGATGTCCAAAACAAATTTGGAGACAATAAAGGACTTATCTTATGTTGTCTTATCTTAAAGTAAACATATTGTGCTTGTGTCTGCTCTGTAGCTATAATCTATGACACCTGTGGGTCATTATGTTATAAACTGCACATTTTAAATCGCAATGTTCATCTAAAACGACTTAATAAAAAAAACAAGTCCACTGACTTCTGTGTTTGAAAACTGTGGTGCCCAATGGGAGCTGACGTTGCCATAAACGTCATCATAACAAAGAATCGGCACCTCCAATGGATATCTGCAGATCATGCTAGCGAGCAGGAGATTTTTTTTGTTTTTTTTGTACCAAAATGACTACGCAGCACTGCAGAATTCTGTGTGTATCACCGATAAAGAAAATAAAATTGGACAGTGGACGGTGACAGTGACAGTGACAACGAGGATTTGTCATCAATATGGCGTCTTGAAAATAAGCGATTAAAGATTGCTCAAACAAGTATGAATCTCTCCAAATACAGCTTCGGGTGAGTAAATGGTGAGAGGAAACAAAATATTACATGGTTAAAAACTCTAAAAAGTTGATTTTGCATAATAGGTCTGCTCTAACTTTTGCTCAAATACATGGAAAAAAATGGTTACAACTTCATTAAAATCAGGGGGACCAGGCCTTGTCTTATTTTCATGTGAACTACTCTTGGAAATTGTTGTCTGTTTACAAAATGTGTTACAAATAAAGTTGATTTTGCTGTTTCAAAAAGTATTGGCTTCTAGTGATGGGACGAGACACAGGTTCCACAAGATGAGATACCAGATTTGGTCCAAATAAATTATGTTTGGACTCACAATTTTTTCTTGATTTGATATTTTTGTTTTCATTGTAGCACAGTTTGTTAAATACAGTTTCCCAAGAGCTATACCTCACCAGTGGTTAACAAGCGAAAAATAATCTCAAAAATCATTCTACATATGTGCATGGCTTATCTATTTTATCTTTCAGTGTAAAGTGACTTAGCGCGGAGGCTAGACTTAGAGCATCAAAAACGAGCATGTTAATATGTTGTTTTCGACGAATATAGCATTTTCAAAGCGATAAAAGGTAACATGGTGATCTAAATACGGTATGTGTTAGCAGTTAATACCCCACAGTAGTAAAATACTAAAATCTTTAAGGGTCCAAAAAGTGATATCTTGTCTTATCCCTACCCACTAAATCTTGCTGCATCACGTCTCTTATTATTATTATTATTCCAACAGTTTTATTCACACCGTGCAAATGCAGCAACAATAATTCCCTCCAAAAATCTGCACATTTATGTTAAACTGTTTTACGATTTCCCCCGGAAGCTCCAAAAATGTTTAATCTGTACTATCGCTGACTCCACGCTCTAAACAGGACCGCACAGCACCTGTTGTAAGGCTTTGGCAATTAGCCGCTTCCCTCCAGCAACCGCATTTATACGCTTGTTGTGGGGCTATGCTGTTCTGTTGTGATAGGCATTTTCGCATAAATTTTTATATTTTTTACTGTGGGGTTTTGGAGGTGTGCATAAAATAAACACGTTCCCTGGGTTTGTCCTGATAGGCTGACCTGTGCTGGGGTTTAGGTCAGCTGCCTGCCAAATGAATGTGATTACTTGCGTAGTTGATTTTGCTCATTGGGAGATCTTGTTCTCTAATCAGAACAGGTTACAGGGAATCACAGAAATGTCACGCTGTCTGTGTTGCTATGCGAGAGCGAAAGTGAAAGATTTGATTTATTTATGCCATAGACTGTGTGAAGAAGTCGACGAAGGGAGTGTGACGTCACCCGCAGCGTTCGGCTCCAGTCGAACGAAGCTCATCGAGGCAGTTGGAGAGAGCGGCGGGACAGTTTTTCAATGTAAAGTGAATTGGAGCCAGAGTTGATGGAGCCGGAAGCGCGCCCATGATCGCTTCCTATTTGGAACGTGGCGGCTAGCGGGTTAGCTACGTCCATTTATATATACAGTCTATGATTTATGCATAGACTTCGTAGGACCCTGAATTTTCTAGGTTGAAAATGTAAGGAGAATATGTTGATGTGTCAGTATTTGAGCAAAATGTGTCTCAACCCAGTACAAATATAATGTATAAGCAGCTCTGGAAGTCAAAGTAAGTCCGCTGCCTGCTGTCTGCAACTAAGGCGTTTTATTGTCCGATAATCAGGAAGTGCACGTTAGCATGTTAGATGTTATAAACTCATTGCAGTGAATAACGAGGATGCTCAGAATGCGTAAGGTAAGTGAGGGATAACTTTGGACCACTGCAAACAGGTTAAAATGAACTAGTTCTGTTTTCTGTTTTTTTTTTTTCTCTACATTTTTTAAAACAGTAAAATCAAGTACAGCACCTTTACGCATGAACAAACATACAATATATCTGGGGAAAAAAAAGGATAAATGAATAAATATTGTTTCTGTGTGGACATGAAAGCTAGTTTGATCTCCACCACCTCCAGCTCATACTGCAGTTTTATCCTTGAGCAAGATACTTCCTTCAAATGTATGAATATGTGTGTCTATAGTTTCTTGATCCAAAAACACCTTGAAGGTTCAATTGAGATGGAAATATATCTGTATTAACTTTATGTTTAAGGGCTGTTAAAAAATGGTTCATATTTTGGTTACTGTTAGCGATTTACTTTTGGTTACTTTTGTCAGATTTACTTCTCCCAGTTTGTCATTTCCATTTGATATTTTTACTTGATTGAATGTTAAAGCAAACCTACTGTGTAAAATCGACTTTTTAAAGCTTTTAGCCAGTTTTTTTCCCCACTCACTTCCCCTCTCAAAGTTGTATTTAGCGTGATTCATGCACGTTTGAGTCATCTCCTTATTTTATTCCTTTATATCCTCTGTTCTCCTGTATTCAAGGTCATTGCTCCGATCAACCCCCTTTTTCACTGCCACCAGTACACGCCCACTGCTCCGTACTTCAATTCATCCGTTCTCCAATTTGATTTTCTTAGTGAGTGATACGCGTAGGATTCGACAGCGTTGCATAGCTGCCATTTTGATACAAATGAAAGAAAAAAAATCTGCTACTCGCTATTGTGATGTGCAGCTATCCACAGGAGCTGCCGACAACTTTCAATTTGTTGCGACGACGTTTACGGCGACATCAGCTCCCATCGGGCACTGCGGGTTTCTGATTGTTTTAGATCAATATTGCGATTTAAAACGTCCAAATCATAACCGAATATATCCACGGCAGACGCAGTCGCAATACGTCTTCTTTAAAATATTCACTCACCTCATTGTAACCACATATCTTTATTCACCGGACTCTTTCACTGCTGTTTTTACTTCTGGACCGGTTAATGCCAAATCGATGTTATTGATCCGCTCTACCCAGCGTTCCTCCATCACGCTCACAACGCATCAACCATAACAGTTTCCACTCACAATAGCTCCATAAGAGGACAAGGACTCAGAGAGCATTGATTAAAACATTACTCTGCTAATTGACTGGCGGCATTAATCGCAACTACACACATTTGAATTTGCGTAATTATGTTTTAAAGCCCGTCGCTATAATGTTTAATTCTATCACTCTTAATGCATCATTCATTTGGGTCAATGGCAGGGAGGTGATAAAAGGCACACTTGGGCCCGGGTGCGCTGCAGTTCAAATATTCATTAAAATGTAATGAAGGTAAAGAAAATGATTGATTAGTTCATAGTAGGCGCTGTGGGGATTGGAGGGTGGCCTTTTGTTAGCTGATTGCACTGCGGTAAATAGCTAATTGGATCAAAAGAAGAGGCTACGTTTTCAACATTTAAGGGCAGATTAAACTACAGGAGGAGTTCGTTTTAAATTAGCGAGTAAATTAAGTGTGATTTTGGTTAAAAAAAAAATAAAAAAAAATTACACATATGTTTTATAACCTTTGATTAAACTTTGATTGACTTTATAAACTTTGATTGACTTTAATAGCAGAAATGATTCAACATTAACGACTCCATTGAAAAATTGGTGAATGGTGAAGTGGGTTAAGCACTTGCACCCTAACTAGCAGTTCAGAGATTTGAATTTTGATTGCTCTTGTCTATTGGGTCGCTTATAACTTAAAGGACGATGCACTATAACTTTTCTGGTGGGGAGTTCTGCAACCTGCTTTGCTTAGAATGTTTCACACATTGGCATTAAACATTTATTCAATAGGCTCTGTGCACAGCAACATGCTAGCTAGCTCACTGTGTCTCGAAGCTAACAGTCGGAAAACATGAAATAAAAATTCAAAATAATTAAAATGACTACCCAGTTGCTGTTATATGTAGAATACTTCAGTTTGTGGTGTGGCTTCAATATTTATTATGCATCAAAATTCGCATTAGCGTTAGCATTGAGATACAAACATGTCTCTTTCTAAACACAGAAGTGTCTCTGGTGAAGTATTCATTTTATTTGTGTAGTGTTTAACATGTTGTCCCTGTCCACTGCCTTATCTTTAAATATTTATTAATTTTAGCGTGACTCCACAAAAAACCTCATGTGGATAAAATTGGACAGGAAGTAGTGATGCTAACAGATGTTTTTATAACTAAATGAGAAATCATAGTCTTACTGGGCAATGTCACCTCTCCACATATCTGAACTGTAACTTGGTTTACACAAACTTGTCACCATGGATATACATAGAACTTTAATGTCACACTGTGAAATATTTTAGGCAAAGCAGTCGTCATGGAGACATGCGGGCAGTGGACTCTCCATCTGAAAATATACTTTTTTTTGTGTGATTAAATACATTACATGATTTTTATATATCAAGCTCATGTTTTATATTGTACACAACAAAAGCAGATTGTCAGCTAAATTAGTTTTTAAATAATTGATAAACAGATTAATTATTTCTGCGTAATGTTCTAATGTAACCAACACTATACAACCTCCTGCTATTTCCTTTGTCCATGTGTTTGGTTTAGCATACACGCAACAATTACTGTATTCTTTCTTTTAGTCATCTTAAATGCAACAAGATAAAAATATACTTTATACAGCAGCACAGATTTAGATTGGCCTGTCACTGCGCTGTGGGAGAATGGAGCTAGAAAACATATTTTAATTAGGCATGGGCTACACGCTTTGAACACAGGTTAAATGAGGAGATACTTGTACGTAGGAGAGAGGAAAGGGAGCACTTTTTTGTGTATTTTTCTCTCTCAAACTCACCTGTTGCAGCCCGGCGTGGAGGGGCTAGGGGCTTGTACCGAAGCGCAGGTCTCCAGTCTCTGCGTGTGGCCAATTAGGAGCAGCCTTAGGTGGGACGTCCTGCTGAGGTTACTGCTCTGGACCAATTACAGGCCCTGATTTATACCTGCAATAAGTCCACGGAAACACACGGGTATGGTTGGAGAGGAGGGGAAGACAGAGAGAGAGGCAGAAGAGAGGGTGTAAAGGAAAGAGGAAGAGGGAGGAAAGGGAAGACTAAATGGGGGAGGGAGTGGGGTGGGGGATAAAAGGGGGAAGTAGTGACAGATATAGGGGTGAGAGAGGGGTGGGGAAAGAGAGTATGGGGTAATGAGGGAAGTATAGAGGAGATGGAGGGGGGAGAAGAAGAGACTAAATGTGTGGGGGGGCATTAGGGGTAACTAGTGGGAGATATAGAAAGGAAGTGAGGGGAGAGAGGGGGAAGAAAAGAGAGAGGGGGAGAGGAAGGGAGGGGTGTTGGGGGAGAAAGAAGGGGAGAGAAGGGTCAATAGTGGGAGATGGAAAAGAGAGGGAGGAGTGAAGGAGGGAGGGAGAGAGAAAGAGGATGAGGCAGGAGAGACAAAGTGAGGGAGAGGCAGTAATGGGGAGAGAGAGAAGGGGAAAAGGCAAGTGGGAAATATTAGGGAGCGAGAGAGGGGGGAGTAGGGGAGGGATAGGGATAGAGAGACAGAGAGAGAGGAGGGAATGGATTGGAGGATGAGGAAAGAGAGAGGGCAGAGACAAAAAAGGCAGGGGGCAGAAAGGAGGAGAGAGAGAGAAAGATGAGGTAAGAGAACGACAGTGGGAGATAGAGGAGAGAGAGAAAGGGAGGGATGAGACATAAAGGAGGAGAGAAAAGAGAAAGGAAAAGGGGAAAGAAAAGGGACAGGAGAGAGATAGCTGTATAATGAAGAGTTCTGCTGCATCAGGCAAAGTCTATGTTTGTGTAATAATGAACAACGATTATCACACAGCAGCTCCTTCAAGCAACTGTTGCACTGTTTAACTCAAGTACTGAGGGACACGGGCACAGGTTTGTGTACTGATGCTACAGAGACAACCGGCCAATCAATACAGACAGACCTGGTCCGGCCCGGGACTCAAACCTATAACCTTCCACAGCCATTCAGCCACTGTGCCACCCAACAGGGGCAGATCAGGAGAATCAAGGCAATTGCTTTTTATTTGACGATTATCAAACTCCTTTTTCTTGATGAATATGGAAAAAAAAAAAAAAATGAAAATAGACCAGTGGCACACAGAAGAGCACGTAAAGTCCAACTCGTTACAAAACATATATTGTACTGTATATTTTGTTATAAATACATTAAACATAAGTTGTTAGTGTGTTGGTATTTTTTATGTTTGCAGTGTATGAATGTACCACCAGACCACAAATGAAAATGAAGTTCCATAACGAGAAATATAAAGAATTAAACTGACAGAATTGAGGAGGAGATGAAATAATGCCAGGTATTTAATGCTTTATACTGTTATATATACTCCCCCGGGAGAGGACCCTCAAACCCCCAAACCCCCTTTTCCCGAAGATATGCCCATGTCTTGACCATGACTTTTTTCACAAATGCTTTGGTTACAGTTATAGTTACACAGTCCTTTCTTTTGAACTTCTGAAACATTCCATTGACAAGACAACTTTGAAAATCTGACCATAATCAAAACCAGCCAGCCCAATATGTCAGTGGAAATTCAATTTAGGAAACCAATTTTAACAGTAAACTAAATGCCGGGTTCCGATACAAAAGCCAGAACATGTCATATTAACATGTATTGTAGCCAAAGACTGCAAGAAAGAGGTGGTATCATGCAAAATCGACTTTTTGGAGCTTTCTACCGTGTTATAATGTTGTTCCCTCATCAAAAACATGCCTGAATAAGTTTTAGATATTATCCATACATGTTTCAGTAATTTAGCAATCTGTGGGGGAATGTTTTGGCGAATGTAGCATTTTCAAAACAATAAAAGGTAACATTGTGATCTAAATATGTTATGTGTTAGCAGTTACTACCCCACAGAAGTAAAATACCCCCTCTTGAAGGACTTCCTGACTTTCACTGCACATATTATCCAATACTGTTCAAATGAACCAGTTTTATCCATTTACACTCTGTGCCCTGGTGCTGTTCCCTACAAAGCGCTCAGACTGTGTTACCCAATCACCTTCTTATACTTAAACCACAAATTAATAGCTGGGTTTTAGCAGGAATTATACTGCCATAGAAGTCCGTGAAGAAGGCTTGAAAAATAATAGTAATTGGCCAACTGTAATTACCCAATTTAGCCAGAAGAAACGAATAACACTTGTAAAAAGCACAGGCTCATGTGACTGGTCAATCAAAGTGGTGAACTGTACAGAATTAAGCAGAATATTAAAGCTTAACCGGGGAACAGACGCAGTGGGCAAATGAATGAGTGGGATTGTAACAGGAAAGATGTTTCTATTAAATATTATTATCATTTTTTTCATTCTTGAATTAATTCTGAAATTGATTCACTGACCAATTAAACACGAAGGCGGCTCAAAGCTGAAAATAAAAGCTTAAATATAGTGTGGGCATATTATACCATTGTAGTAACTTTTCTGGTAGGGGGTCTGCTTGTCTGAATGGAGATGATGCTGCTTTATCTTGAATGTTCCATGGTGTAAAACGTGGCTATTTTGCATTTACGTAGTTAAAGGTTTTTTATTGCTCAAAATGTACTGCAAAAACGTGCATTCTTACTTACTCGCCTTTCCACAGACCTGCTACATTCATGCAGATGGATTTGTTCCATGTCCATGTCGAACATTCTAGGCAAAACAGCTCCGTCTCCATTATTGGCATTATTGGCATCACAGTGAATTGTTAGTTCAGTTGTTCAGTTAGAGTTGAGTCGTTTTTTTCTTCCATTATTGGCCCAGATGAGTGGTGGAAGAAGTACTCAGTTTTGTTATTTAAGGAAAAGTACAGATACTGGAGCAAAAAGACACACTTAAGTAAAAGTATTAAAGTACCTGTTTAAAAATGCACTTTTTTCGAATTGTTTTTATTTCTATATACTGGTCCAGGTAATATACCAATGTCAACAGATGACAGAAAAAATGAACATGATTACAATCCCTCTTTTTTAAGCTTCAACAAATCTCGCATTAAAAAGGGATCGCAGTCGTTTAATGGTTATAAATGTGACAAAAGAAAGACACGAGGTTGAGGTAAGAAGCTAGGCTCGGCTAAGCATTGGCAGTGACCAGCAGTTATTGAGATATACACACTTATTACATTATTTACATTTGATTAAAAATGTAGTTAAACATGTTTTTAAAATGCAATTGTCTCTTGTTTGATGAAAAAGAAACAAAAACAGATCAAATTTAGTTTGTGGAGAGACTTGTGGTTGACATTCATCATCATTCATTTTAGAAACAGGATTACATACATTGCATTAACTTAAATTACTTTACAAAAACTTATAGATCTCCCCTGTCAAATAAACATTTTTCCTGTTTGCAGTATTTTTTTTTTCATAGACAAATATTGCATTGTGGTGTATTTCTTGACAGAGGCCATGCGGTCCATTGCAGCATCATTACGCTCGTGCTTGTTTATACTTGTTTGTAATCTAATCATATTTCTAAACTCTTCACCAGCCCAAACCCACATGTGCCGGCCAAATCTCCTCTCCTGCTCCTGTCTCCACTTAAACTCCGCACAATTGGATTTGTTGATGAAAAGATCCATAAATGTCCCATAACAAAGGAGAACTCTGCATGTTAAGTGGTGAGTGGAACACAAGCTGGCCCCGTTTAGACCGGGAGGGATTCTACATTGTTTATGTTGGGTTTAATAAACAAAATGACATTCACAAGAAACAGAAGTATGAAGGCTTTGTTGGATGTGTGTTTTGAGCTTTCTTTTTTATTTTTTAGAAGTTGTGTTTACCCAACAAAAGGGACAAACGTATTTAAGCCAATGATGAGAAGGCTAATGGTTTTGCTGCTGCAGTTGAGATCAAGAGGAGGGTTTTAGCTGAAATAGAAAGATATATTTGTTTTATTTAATTAATTAAGATGGTGGAGAGAAAGAAAAAAACAATACAGCCTAAAAACAATTATGGTTGAATTTATACAACTTATTGGTGTGACGCTTTTTCAATGTAAAGTGAATTGGAGCCAGAGTCAGTGGAGCCGGAAGTGAGCCCATGAAGACTTCCTATTTGGAACGCGGCGGTTAGAAGGTTAGCTATGTCCATTTATGTACAATCTATGGGGTGGATGAATAATTGTACCCATACGTTTAAGATTAGGACTTGGATCCAATTTTTTGATTAATCAAAAGTCCTCAAAAGGTCACCAGTAAACAAAAAGCTGAAACTCATGAATACATTTCAGAAATACTGGCTCCTGCTCCCATCTCTGAGAGGAACACCATCACACGCTAGCGTCTGAAAACAACCAGTAACACCTATCTCCCCCTCTAGTTTTACCATGAACAACACCAACCCCCTTCTGTTGCGTTTCTGCACCTATACACCCATCGCATGGATTCTCACACATACAGAGCCCAGGATGTGCATAGAAAGGTAATAACACGCGTATAAGACTGGAGCGACTGCAGCCCAAAGGAGGTCACTTGGCTGCCATCCCAGAAAAGGACTAGAGGGGCTTACCTGGAGAGAGTGCGGGGGTGGGAGGGGGATTTCTGGGTACAAAACAGTCAATTCCAACCCCAACTCAATGTGAATGGATTATGGAACTGATCAAAATCGGTATGCAAATCTTATAATTGCTGTGGTGAATATGAAAGAGGAGATGCTAAGGGAGGCTGGTGGTTCTGCCCCTGCAATGGAGACAAGGCAGAGAGGGAATGCTGGATGGGGGGGAGAGAGTGCATTTATTGTATATTGTATATGTATATGGTTCATGGTAAACGGGAGACACATGATTAAAGCCTTAACATTGCGGACATAATACATTTATTTAGGGTCAGCATTTCATTTTAAATAGGCTGTATTTCTGTGTTTTTATTGCACAGAAACACCTTGAAAAACATGCATTCTTAGTGTGAGCGGGCGTGTGACTTGGATGGGTAGCAGGCATGTATTTAGTTTATATTCAGTTTGCGAGCCTTTAGCTTGGATGTCACTGAGATGGGAAATAATATAATAGAAGCTAAAATATTGTAGGTATGTGGAGAACTTTCCTTATACATTAGCATAGCATGGAGCTGCATATTTAGTGATTCCATATATGCCAAGTTGAAACATTTTCCTGC
>KN473322.1:15944-35627 GCA_000787095.1 Periophthalmodon schlosseri
AGACCGCTGTTTTCCCATGCTACTTGTTCAGAGGTGGGTAGTACTTATTTACATTTAATCAGTTACATTTACTGGAGTAACTTGAGTAACTTGTACATGCTTTTACTCCTACTTGAGTAAAAGTTTTAGTTACTCTTTCCACTGTTAGTCTACAAGTGACAAAATCTTGTTGTGCAGTTGTGTCTATCCTTAATAAATCAGATGTTACGTCCTGACAGTTACTCTTTAAGCTACTCTTACTTGAGTAGTACTTTTGCCAAACACTTTTTTACTCTTACTTGAGTAATTTCTTGGACCACTACTTTGTACTTCTACTTGAGTAATATTATTTTGAAGTTATGTTACTCTTACTTGAGTACAGTTTTTGGCTACTCCACTCACCTCTGGACTTGCTGATGTTTTTAAATTACATAGGGTTTTAAGGTGCTGTACCTTATTTTTACTTAAAATGTGAAAAACAAGACAAGTTAATTGTTTGCAGCAGTCCAAACTTACTTTACTAATTCATAGCATCCAAATTATTTACCGTGATGAGTTTAATAAGCGTTTTTCTTATCCTAACAGAGGCCGGAGCGCATTTTTGCTGTCATGGTAATGCTAACACCAACTAGCAACACTTCACTTCCTGTTTTGCGGTTTTCTTTTCAAACTTTTTCTGCGCCGATAGCTGCCGGGAAAATTACCGGATCAAATAATTACATTTCCCGGATCCATATCGGCTGAAAATTGAGAAAAAACGTGATGCGTTCCAGCAGACGTCGGTTCAAATTAGCCCTGATTTATATGAAGACACTTTGAGACCAAAGTTCACGCTTGAAAACCATCATTATAGGAGAGGGTCTAATGCGTCTTTGAGTACTGCTTGTGAAGTGCATTAGAGGCTAAAAACAGAGCAGCCATTCTCCACTGCCACTCAGCCAATGGAAAATTAAAGAAAGTTTGAGCTACAGAAGGTAAATGCAAAACTATGAACAGAACTAAGTTAAGATTCAGGTGCACTGTATTTGTCCTTTGCATTTGACCCATCCTTCAATGCCGCTGGGCTTGGTCAGGATTTGACTTATTGTACATGTATTGGGCATCTTTTAGGGTTAGGGATTGTGTATTAATATGACTTCATAGTTTTGAAGTTTTGAATTATGCATGAACTGTTACTAACACTGGCTAAATTATACCCCAAATATGCGACACAATAGTTGGACATACTTGTTCTAACCAACTGCAAATATGCTCGAAGTCTCAACTCTTTGATATGGGCAAATAAAAAGAAATTGAATACAAATAAATAAATGAAAAACATACGCACGCAAATTAAAAGTAAAATTAAGTAAATAAACAAATGAATAATAAATAAATAAAAATAAATAAATAAATAGTGAAGTTGTCCTGCATATTTTTATTATTGATGCATATATTACATTTTATTTGGGCTTTAATAAATACATAATTTAAAATGCAAAAGGAAAAAAAAAAACACATTGATGTTTTTTTTACAGCACTGGGAAAACCAAATCAGGTGCAAATAAACATTTTTAGTGCTAGCTCCGGTTTGTGCCATCGCTGCCGCGTCTGCATTCAGAAGGTGTTTGCCTGCACCGCTCCGTAAAGTGCCTGTGGATCAAAGTGATTTTTTTTTTTTTTTCTTCTGTTAAAGAGTCATGCTGTGCCTGGAAAGTATGCTAGTTAGCAGTTAGCCACCATTCTGGTTCGGTGTGTTCCCAGTTACCCTAACCTGCTATCTCAGTACGTCTCCACCAACACCTGACTCTGTGCTAATTGGGACAAACCCCCCATAGAGCGACCTGCGGGGGGAGGGCTGTTGTGCGCGACGAGCTGCTAGCGACATACGCAGAAGGGGAGAAGGTGTTAGCATTTCTAATCTCTTCCTTTTGGCTGCAAGCTTGCCCCTTTCGCGCAGAGGCTAATGATATGATTATTAGTCTTATTATGAGGCGCGGTGTGGTGCATGCTAGCACTTGGCCAGCAGAGCAAAGGTTAGCTGACCCAGATGCAGCCCCATACTGCCGCCTCAGTGTGCGCGTTGGCGGTGGAGAGTTCCTACTGTTTTTTTCAAGAGCTCTTCCAATAATTTTTCCTTTTACCAAGTGTACACCAGCCATGTTTGTGTATGTATCATTTATTAAAGCGATCTTGAACCAATTTCTTCACAGAGGGAGCTGGAGTCATGCGGTGTGTTGCACAGGCAGGCACACACTCCCATGTCCTTGGCTTCGGTAGTTCAATACTTTCTTCCTTTCTACTTCATCTTGCCTTTGCTTTGGAGTTGGGTTTACCATCTGACCTAGTGCTATCACCAAGGGGCAGCATAGGCACTTTTTAAACAGACTGCACTTTGTAATGAAGTTTTGATCCGTAAGTTTTGGGTACTTTGAAATTAAGTGTTGGTGTTTTGACATTGATTTAAGTTAGCCATTGGGGAAAGAGGACCTTGGACAAACATGAGTCAATGTATTTGACATCTGCCTTAGCTTTGTTTAGAGGTGCTCTATGTAACTTTTGTGGTGGGGGGCCGCCGCCCGCTTGTCTCCTTACAGATGCCTGCATTGTCTGAAATGTTATTTATGGCATTACATATAACTAGCATTTGTTCAATTACCTCCCTCTCTATAGATCTGACCTAGCAGACACTGAGAAGTTTAATGCCATGCTCTGGAATATTCATCGCACAAGCAGGTGATGTATCCTCCACCAGAAAAGTTACATAGTGAAACTTTAATATGACCTTTTGTTATATTGCATGGGAAAATGCAAACCAAACTTAACATAATAGCTTTTTTATCAGTTGGCTCTGCACAATAGCGCCCGGCAACCTCACTGTTAGCGTCACTACTTTTATCTCTGTGGGGTTTTTGCCAAGTCACACTAAAATGAATAAAAATTTAAAGAAAAAGCATTGGACAAGGAGCTGCAGGTGGATGTCTCTGACATGTTAAAGACTACACAAATATAAGAAATACTTAGGACACTTAGGACACTGTGTTTAGAACAAGAGATGTTTGTGTTTCAATGCTAACTAACAAATGCTAATTCTGAGGCATAATAAATATTAAAACGACACCACAAACTGATGTATTCTGCATATAAAAATTGGGTAGTCTTTATTTTAATTAATTTGAATTTTAATAGGTTGTTTATTTTATGTTTTCCGATTTTAATAAAAGTCAGTGTTAGCTTTAAGACACAGTGAGCTAACTAGCGTGCTGCTGTGCACAGAACCTATTTATGATTGTATACGGTGAAGGCAATTGGAGAACTGTCATTAAGTCCTGCAAAGGTATGGAATTCTGGATTGCAGATTACTTTAATCGCTTGGCCGGATCACTCAAACTTGTGAATGAAACAAAACAATTGTAAACAGACAAGAGACCTTTATGTAGGCTACTGTATGGGAGCCGGAGACATGAACACTCAACATATTGTGGTAGTATATTCATTCATCTCTGCACATGCTTCCATTGTAGGGAGTATTATAGCCTCTGATGACAGAAGGCCAGATAACAAGAACTGACTTGGAGGTGTCCTTGGTTCAATAGTGCATTTTCAAGAAGTGGCAAAATTCTAAAACAGAAGACCTCTTTCAACAACATGGATAATTCCATCCAAAATGCAGAGACACACAATCAAGGATTTTTTTTCTGGCAATTTAAATCTTGATTTAACATAAATAAAGGCATTGTAATTATTTTGGATTAGTCTAATCATAACCATTGACTAGTTTTGGCCTTTGCTAACATTATGGTTTCTAGGTTATTATAGAATTATAGAATTACTTCTTCATATGTCATATCTGCCTTTACTGCCCAAGTCCAACCAGTAAATAAAATGATAAACTTCACCAAAATGTAAAAACTAGAGAAAAAAAAAAACAAACTAGACAAGATTCATAGTAAAATTTTAAATCTTACAAACACCAGGCTGCAGCGAAATGAGTAGTCTGACCTATTACAAACTTTAAGCAAGTAATTTGAGCATATGTAGGATGAAGAAAAACCTTCAAAAACAAAAGTTTTAGCTTTTAAGGACTGGCCTTTTTATAATGACTCTTGTCTCTCTGCACTTGCATACTGAAATTACCCATAATGCTCTTTGATTTGAACTGTCCTCTCCTTGCTATCGTATATCTGAGGGACGAGCTGTGAAGCCAAACGAAGTGACCCTACTGTGAATCGCCATCATTAACTTGTATTCAGTTGACATGGGTGCTGCTAGCGTAGTTCCTCTTACTGCTGTGCATGCAGACTTTCTGATAGCTTTAGCTTGACTTTTCAGATTCACTCAGTAATTATCTTTGAAATGATGTTACAGTCACACTACAGGGGTCACATATATAAAACGAGTCCTAAAGCAAAAGGAATGTAGTGCCAATGCAGTGTTCTGTTCATGATGGTTAGCAGCTAGCATTACTTTGTTAAGTCTCTGATACAGTATAATTTGTGGTAGAAAGATGTGCGTGGGATGGTAAGTTTTATTGTATTATGCATTCATAAATATGCACAAATAATTAAGCACATAATATTAATATTGTTTTGCGCTTGCATAATATTGTCTTGCGTTTCAAAAAGACACATTGTTGTTTAAAGGTCTTATATTACACAAAACTGACTGTTGCAACCTTCAAGCCATGTTATAATGTTGTTACCTCCTCAGAAACATACCCAGAGTAGTGTTTTGTTTCATTCACACATGTTTCAGTAGCCCTCTGTCTACATCTCCAAAGGTCAAGATGCTCTGTTCCACCTTATGATGTCATGTAATGGTAGGTTTCAAGTTAACAGCTCCTTTTACCTTTTTTTTGTAAATTCCAGGGCTGAAATTATCCAAATGATTCTAGTGAAGGTGTGTGGAGTTTAAAAACACAGTAGGGCACTTCCTGTATTACCACATGACATCACAAGGTAGAACCGAGTGTTTTCTGTTTGAGAACTCAGCCTAAATATGCAGGGTTTGTGTGTTAAACATGTGTGAATGAAACAAAACACAACTCCAGGTCTGTTTGTGATGAGGAAACAACATTAAAACAGAGATCAGAAAATAGTGTAATATAGGCCCTTTAAAGCAACACTGTGTAACATTCTGTCGGTAGCACAACACCAGCATGACGCCACGGAAATAGAAAGTTAAAACCATACTTCTGAACATTCTCTATGGAGGCAGCTTTTGTGCCAGACTGTGGATGTTATAGCCAAAAGGAACAACATTTATATGGAAATAAGCAGGAGGAGGTCAGGAGTCAGGTTCGTGGAGTTGCAAGCCCGCTCAGACTAAATACGTATATTTTTCAGTGCAATAAAAACGTCGAAAAGATAAATCATTTTTAAAAAGCTTGTAGTTTAGTTTATTTTGGGGGTAAAAAGTTACACGGTGGGGCTTTAAACATTTCTAAATATGAAAACAATCTTGTCTCTGTCTTCAAACAACACGAAAAATCTTGCTTTGATTTTGTACCTCATATAGGGTCACTAGTGCAGCCAGTACACTGATTTTTATGAGGCGTTTTGGCCGTGCTTTATCCAGCACTGGAACATCTTCAGACCTTGATTGCCAGACTTTTTATTGCTAACAAAGGCGTCTGATTTGCATTTAGCCTAATAGGAGTTTCCATTGAAGCTGAGTACCTCAAATTGGGTTAAATTTGCGCTCCTCTTTAAAAGTTCAGCAAAATATCTTTTAATCCACCATATTCCAAATAAAAGAAAAATCATCATCTAATTCATAGTTACTTGAATATTGAATAGTGCAATTTATTCTAGCCCATTGAGACCTCCATGTATGAATAAAAGGATTTCATTCTAGCCCCCAGCCAAAACATCCAGCAGAGAAGACTTGGTAGATGGTTTGTAACTTTGCTAAATGTTGGGTAGGTTTTGATGGGTAAATTGGGCACCACAGGGACTGGAGACTTCGCAGCCTTCAGTCTCTGCACCGCGCCAACGCCAAACAATCTGTAATTGGCACCAAACGGAGACGCCCAACTGTCACCCATAAGGAGAGGCAGAGGAGGAGAGGAACGGAGGAGCACGAGGAACAAGATGGCAGACAAAGTCCTACTTGTTTCTGGATTTGTTTTTCACTTTCCATCTGTCCATCCTTGACACGTTTATCTCCGTGCAAGACCGGAGATTGTTTCTTTATGATCCTGTTATGGGCTATTTTTGTTTTGGCATTTCAGGTTTTTATAGTAGTCGCTAAAGATGTAACAACAATATGCAATTTTTCTGTTTGTCTCGATGGTAATGTTATTGTTTTCCCAAGAATGGTTCCGCGTTAAACCGATCTAGCTTGCATTAATTCAACAAGAGGTGTTTAAATTGCTAAAAAAATACATTTAAGAACATTTATTCAGATCTGACATGTAACTTGGTCTGGTGGTGTCACGTGTCTGTCTCTATGGAAATAAATTAGTTTAATGCCACACTGTTTCAGGCAAAGCAATAACATCTCCATGGAGACAAGCAGGTGGCTAATGCCCCATCAGAAAAGTTAAATATTTAATTTTTTATGTACTCAATACTAAACAGAAAATAGTCATTTGTGGTGAATTTGTATAAATGGTTGGTAGGTGGCAGAGGCTTAGTTGAAAGCATCTACAAACTGATTGGTTTGAAGTTCCTCCCATATTTTTACATTTGCCTTGGATTAAAAGGGTTAACTTCCCGACTAACTCCTCTTGAGAAGTTGTAGTTCCAAAAAGCAGCAAAACTAAAGAAATAAAAAATGTGTGAAGCCAAAATTGTGAACTGAAATGCGAAATGTATTTATGAAAAATTATATCAAAATATAATCTTGTCTCATTGTCATAGAAATTGTGTCTCGTCCTATCCGTACCGTTAGTGTGTCATTGGGCGAGGCACCTTTTCAGGATCCCCTTTTCAGATGTTGAGCAGGTCCGATGGGTGTCTCTGAGCAGGACCCTGCTATCAAACGAGTGGTCTGTTCAGCATTTGTTGGCAGTTGGGCACAATTAGAGAAGAAGATAAAACGTCAACTCCCGACATTATCTGGGAATCAATTGGGCCTTAAATCAACAAATAGTAGATCATTATTTTACTTTTTGATCATTTTTAAATAATAATAGTAATAATAATTATCTGAAATGACTTAAAGAGGGGGTATTGTACTTATACGGGGTACTGACTGCTAACACATAACATATTCAAATCACCATGTTAAATTTTACTGTTTTGAAAATGCTATATTTGCTAAAAACAACGTACTATAAGCGTCACTTCCGTTTTTGATGAGTCTCCCCTCCCTTTGCTCTCTGCGCTAAGTCACTCCCCCTTCAGAGCGCTATCAAATCACAATCAGTGTGGATCCCGCTAATGAAACTACCTCACATCGCATCAGGTTTGTGTAGTTGTAGTCTATTGTTTGTATATTTATTTGAAATTGCCGTGTTGGAGCATAGATGATGTAGGTGTTTAACCATAAGGAGGGTTCGAATAGGGTCCTGGAGAGATCACTAAATTACTGAAACATCCATGGTTGACATCTAAATCTTCTTCAGGCATGTTTTTTGATGAAAGAACATTATAACATGGCAGAAAGTTCCAAAAAGTAGATTTTGCATAATGCCCTTCTTTAATAATAGAAACCAGTCAACTGACCACCAGTTCAAATGACAGAACTGTTTTTCCCCTGCCCCTTAATGCAACTTCACGCTGAAGTTGAGTAATTAATGACAAGGAAGAACCCTGATTGAAAACTGATAAAAGTCTTAAAAGGTACGTGTACGCTTTAAATCTAAAATTCCCTCTTTACAAAAAAGCAGGAATAAACCTTAGTATTTTTTGTGCTCTTGGGTTTCATATTTGATTCAAAACGCATGATGTTTTCACCATCTTAGACTCCACTTTTCTTGCTGCAGACCTTGGTTAACCTTCACCACAACAACGGTAACAAGTGTAAAGTGAGGAGTGGAGCCAGCGCTGGTAGGCTGCTATCAGGCGCTAGCTCCGTCCTGTTCAAACCTCTCCTCCGCTCACTCCAGCATGAAGCCCACTCCGAGCAAAAAGCGCCCTCCCCCCATCCCCCACCCCCGCACTGTGAGGCGCCATAGGTGTGCACATAAAAGCACTGCTGGGGAGTAGGCATCTCCGTACACATTGGCACACACTCCCCCCTCCCAAAAAAAAAAAAAAAATGCGAGAGAGGGAGAGAATGTTTGAAGTAGCTATGACCGGTAACTTTGCTTTGACATCTGGCTACTATACACCCTGCGGTTTGCATTGTGGGCATGTATCTGCGTCGTGATTCGTCCCCGCGCGAGTGACGTCATCAAATTGAGTCATACAGCAGTGAGAGGAATGCTTATGTAGGGCATTTGATAAGTCTTGATAAACCAGCCTTCCTAGAGGTTTTGCCCACCTGCTGAGGAGAGACCCACCAAATTGGAAGCAAACCAGGCAACGCGCACCAGAAATTGTAATTATACTCATTAAAGCGCTTTGAAATGTAAATATATGGATCCGAAATCAATAGGGACATGCTTGAAAAAGGCAATGATATTAACATGACTGATTTAGCTTGACTTATCTCACGTTGTGATCCAATTCGAACCAAAATTTTCAGTTTATAAAATTGTCTTTGTCACTGAGACCTTGTAGAAAAAAGTTTAATGCCAAAATTACAGCTTACGCCAAGCAAAAGGGAGAGTTTGGCAGTTTTCTTTTTTGTGAATGTGATTGGTTGTTCTTTTAATCTGGGGGGAAATTGGATTGGTTGTTGCTAAGGTTTAATTTTTTCCGGGTTTCAGATGATGTCATGCAGTTCTGTGCGTTGGTCAGTTGAAATGGAGTCTTTCTATACATCTTTTGTATTTGTATCTGTTTGGTTTTTTTAGTTTTAGTTTTAGTTTGTTTTATGTGAAGCAGGTTAAATTTGATATATAAATAAAATTGAATTGAAAATTGAAAAAGGAATATGAAAAACGTGAATATCGTGTATTGTGATTTAATAGTGCAGTTGGATACATATGTTGTTATATAGGATTTTGTTACTGTAAATGGTCAGATTTAATATTTGCGTTTGCTTGTTTCTTATGAAAATGTAGTTTATCCAAGAGAGTGAGATTCGACAATGTAGAATGACCATGATGATAATTAATAATGATGATAATTATGTCACATTTTCCCATTTAATCTCCAAAGCAAATTATTTATATTTTAATACATTGTACTTCAGTTAATCTGTTTAAATACATACATTTAATAACATACTGTGTTTAAAAAGAAAAAGGTGACATCATAAATAGAGTTGAGATCATTGCTTTTTTGAGCATGACAAACGTAAAATAAAGATACATATAATTTAATTGGTGGGGTTGGATAAACATTAATGAATCTTGTTTTTGTTTTTCATTTTGGTAATTTCTTGTGAAAATATAATAGTTGATTTGAGAGTAATATAAGCACAAGTACACACACACACACACACACACACACACAAAATAAATTGATTTAGTAAATGTAATTTTTTCCCATTTATTAATTTATGTAGATCCAAAGCAAATTATTTAGATTTTAAGAATATAATACATTTAACTCAATCTATTTAATTTTCTAGATAATTTAAATACGTACTATTAATAATCATTTTGTTTCATTTTGTTTTCTTTTTTTTTTTTCTTTTTTTTTTTTGAGAAACATGACATACGTAAAATAGTAAAAAGTATTTTATTTAATTTGTGTGGTTAAATAAATATTGTGGTGTATGAATCTTGTTGAGTGCACATCTTTAGTCTAACTGTCTAACATATGTACAATATTTGATGAATGAAAAAAAAAAGAAAAAAGATGACATAATATATTAAGTTTGAATCAACAATATTTTTTGTTTAGTGTATCAAATACAAAAAGAACAAAAACATTATGAAATGACAAAATGTTTTGGAAAAATGAAATCTTTATTAAATCAATATGTCATGTTAAAAGTCCAGTGTCACTTACAGTAACATTCTTTGGAGAGCTTTAAGAGGAGTTTTAAGTTTGAGGAACAGTTTTTGGCAGAGGAGACCTAGGCCTATGCAGATGTTCTGTGCTCTGATCAATTATGAATGAGCCTGGTGGAGTTGGACTGTTTCCAACATGGCCGACTCAGCAGGCGACATGGAGCGAATGCCATAGAAACCCCAAAGTTGTGATCTGATTGGCTGTTCACTGGAAAACAACTATGTGTGGGCTTATGTGTTTGTTGCCTTATTGTTTTGGTGGATGAATGTTTGCATCGCTTTGATTTTTTGTTTTTAATATGAGAAAATGTAGTTTAGAGGCATGGTTAGTTGCCTATTGTAATTTTGCTTCTCTTGACAAAGAAAGTAGAAATGATTGTTTTCAAATTTAGAAACTACTTTGACATCACATTTGCAATATATTTTAAAGGGACTAAGCACCTAAAATCCTTCCACAACTACATTTTAAGTAGAGCTGCTAACTTGGGCAGTACCTGGAGGACTTAAGAAGAGAGTGAGGGGAGAGGACGGTCAGGGGGTATAAGGAACAGTGTGATCGGTCAAACAGGCATCCACATTTCAAACTGCCCCTGCAGCCAAGTGTTAGTAACCAGAAACACCTGGCTGTATTTAGGGCAGTCCTGTGTGATGTTACGTAGCCACTGGAGGCAGCGCACACTCAGACTTTTGACTGTTTTTGAACAGAAAGCTGCAAATGTACCTAGTTTGCACTAAAACTACCAAAAAGGACTAGGAACAGTAGATAATGCTATTAAAACATCATGCAGTTAAGTAGCAAAAAATATATAATATATAATCCTAATACACTGGTTATGGGTCATGGTTGTACTAAAACAATTGAAAGGTTCCAATACAGGTTAAAAAATGAAATAAAAACATAAAAGTCCCTGGTTTAGTCCTGGTTAATCACTAGTTTAGTCCTGGTTTAGTCCAAATGTATTCCTGATTAATTAAGCCCTGTTTTAGTCTGGAATAGTTTAGATAGTTGGCCCTTGTGAAAAAATGTATCAAATTGCATTGCCTCTCAACTTCACACCCATCAGATCACTAACAATATCTATGAACAATTTCAATCCGGTTTACGCCATCTCCATAGCACTGAAACAGCACTTCTGAAAATCACTAATGAACTCTTCATAGCTCCTGACTTGGGCCTTCTCTCCATCCTCATCCTCCTTGATTTAACAGGAGCCGTTGACACCATCTCACACACCACTCTCATTCAGACTCCAATCTATCAGTATCTCTCACACTCCTCTCTCCTGGTTCACTTCATATCTCTCAGATCGCAGTCAATTCATTTAACGTAACTCTTACAGATCTCACTCCTTCCCTGTCCCCGCTGGTGTGCCCCAGGGCTCCGTCTTGGGCCCCCTCCTTTTCATCATCTACATTTCTCCCATTTGCCAAAAAGTGGTTTCATTTCATTTCCGTAAGCACAACATTCACTTTCTGTGTTACGTGAATGACACCCAGCTTTACCTCTCCACTAAACCTTCCTCATCACTTTCACCTCCCTCCCTCAACCTCTGTCTACAGGAAATGAATTCCTGGTTCTCCTCCAATTTCCTCAAACTGAACAGCTCCAAAACTGAAGTCCTCTTTGTAGTTTCTCCATTTCTATCAATAACTCCACTGTTCTTCCTTCTCCTCAAGTCAAGAGTCTGGGTGTCATCCTCGACGGTTCCCTTTCTTTCCATTCCAATATCAATAATATCACCCGCTCTGCCTATTTTCACTTCTTTAATATCTCTTGTCTCCGCCCTTCTCTCACTCCTTACCACTCTTGTCCACAGTCTCGTCACCTCCCGGATTGAGTACTGTAACTCTCTCCTCTTTGGCCTCCTTCCAGAAACTGCAGCTTCTTCAAAATCCTGCTGCACGGATCACCACCAGGACTCCCCCCATTCAGCGCATCACCCCATCCTCCAACAACGTCATTGTCTTCCCATAAAACAAAGAATCAACTTCAAAATTCTCTTCCCCGCATTCAAAGCTATTCATAACCTCGCTCTACAATACATCTCTGACCTCCTCCACATTGCCACTCCCTCTCTCTCTTTCTCTCCGCTCAGCCTCCTCTCTCCAGCTCTCTGTCCCCTCTGCCCGTCATGTCACCATGGGGGGGCAGAACCTTCTGCTGCTCCCCTACTCTAAAAGTCGCTCCCACCCGATCTCCGCAACATCGACTCCCTTCGTCTCTTCAAATCATGACTCAAAACTTCCAGACAGTACCACACAGCCAATCACACCATCATCCCGTTTTGTATTGTATTGTGCGCTTTTATTCACTTGTTTTTGTTTTTAACTTGTTCTGTACAGTGTCCTTGCGCGCTTTGATATTATTTATTTTTATTATAAATTAAAATCACATTTGTTTCAATGTATTTGTGCAATAAAATGACGAGAATGAACAGATGAAATTAAAGAGAAATGTGGAGAAATAGGCTAGAACGCTCCAACCTGCTTAGTTTTTATCTCCATTATGTCATTCTTCTTATTGTGAGCGTAGGAATCAGGATTATTTTGATAAACTGTGCAGCCTGAGATGTAATGCCAGTGTTCACATGTGAGCTTGATTTTCTTGGATTAGCGCGTTTAAGACCTTGTAGATGTGGGATTAACTACTTCCTTGTTTCACTACATTAATTCAAACCAGTTTTAGTTTTAGTTTTCATTAGATTTGACTGGGCCTGATTATGACATGACTAGTGTGATTTGTGCTGTAGGAAACGTGTGTGCATGTTCTTTATGGGGAAGTGTGTTTTGCCCGCGGCACTTCCAAGCCCAGAGGAGCTGTTCAGAACTGCACAGAGAGATTCAGTAACATTAAAGGGAAGATCTGACCTTCACTCAGAGGACACTTTAGCTGCGTTTGACATCCTTAACTTTGTTTCAGGGTTAGTTTTTAAAGCCGCAGTATGTAACTTTTTAGACTTCATTTGCAAAAACAGATAAGTGGCATTTGATCTGATTGGAGCCTTGTAGTTTACTACTATACTATTACTACTACTACATTAAATACATCTAAATATCATTCCATCCTTTCTTGATAAAATCCACTATACATTATTTTCATTGATAATATCTGTAGAAGATGGTAACAAAAAAAACAAAAAAAACAAACAACTTTTTGCCAGTTTTTCAAAACAGAGCTATGGCACATAAAAAGACGTGTCCTTACTGTGAGCAGGCTTGCATCTTCACAAACCTGGCAGAGGGCCTCCTCTTGCTTGTTTCCATGGAAATTGGCTATAATCCACTGGCTACAATATTCCACAGTATTGCATAAAAATATTTATCTCCATAGAGAATGTTTCAAAGTATGGTTTTAACTTTCTATCAGGTGACATGCCCCCTTCACACAGTTACATAGCAGTGTCCAATGTGATTATTGCACTTATTTTTTTAGGCAATTTAAATTACCATTCTTATAATGCATTTGTCAGTATTATTATTCGGTTAATTTATGTTCTATTTTTATATTCTGGGTTGATATAGTAGACACCAGATGCCCTTCCTCTCACCTCC
The DNA here is from genome assembly GCA_000787095.1 of Periophthalmodon schlosseri. Lineage (NCBI taxonomy): Eukaryota > Metazoa > Chordata > Actinopteri > Gobiiformes > Gobiidae > Periophthalmodon > Periophthalmodon schlosseri. The sequence continues at coordinate 29,467 of KN473322.1, forward strand.
AGTCATGTTTTATTGAGTCGGCAAAGTGGTTAGAACTGCTCATTCTCTTAATCTTTAGAGCCAAAACCATTTTTTAAAAAAGAATGTTTTAGATATTCATTTTGATGGCAAAACATTAACTACACTGCATTTTGATCAGCCATGCATTTTAGTACTACATAAAACTCATATTCGGTATTAACATACTACACATATTTTTACCCCTCTCCCCTCCTCCTCTCCTTTCCCCTGAGCTGTGAGCGTCTGTAGCTGTTTGTGCACAGGCTACCTGCCATATACCTCCAGCCGCGTCGCTAACGAGCTCCATTGATTGAGCCGGTTAATTAAGACCACTTTTAAATGAATCATGTTCCTCAATCCGCAGCCTATAAATTATTCCTGACAGATACACTCCTGTTTTTGCATGTGGCAGATGTCAAAACATTCAAGTGTCTGGTTAAAGAGAGTAGGAAGAATGAGACCTAAAATATTGTACAAACGATGTAATAATCGTAGTGGCATCTAACGAGATAAGAAACTGCCGATTATGCCTTTTTAAAACATGTTTGATTTTTTTTTTTAGTTTTTTTACATTTTGACCACGATAACACATTTTACACCTCCTTTTGTAAATGTCAGCTGGATCAAGATCAACAAGTTCGTATGAATAAGGCTAAAACAATAGCTGCTTGCTTCAAAGTTTAGACAATTTGAGTCAGGGTCTATGTAACAATATATGAAATATCAAACAAAACACAGCTCTATTTATGGCTAGGGGTTTGTTTTTGGAACTGTTTAAGGAACATATTTTAATTAAAGGTGCAGTATTTAACTTTTGTAATGGGAGGTCAGCCATATGCTCGTCACCATGGACATTGTATTGCCTGGAATTATCCACAGTATGGCATTAAATTTATTTAGCTAGTTTGGCTCCTTACAGATATTTTTATAGCTCAAAAAACACCTTACCACTCCACAGACCTCACCTATAACTTGGCCTGGAGGTGTTGTCCTAGGCAAAGAAATAACATCTGCATGAAGACAAACAGTTGACAGACCATTCACCCAAATAGTTACATATAGTGCAGTTTCAAATGTTGTACAATAATTAAATTCACCAACGGATTCCCCCTTCCTCCTCGTGGCGTACACTGATTTTGGTTAACTGCATAAATAAAGCCAGATTATGGTAATGTTAAATATCTTGTTTAGAGTTGTCACAGTGGAGGACCATGGCACTGGGAGAAGGTAAACAGTGCATTCTACAGTTGTGGTGAACCTTACTGGAAGTCATAAACAGTCAGTGCATGAAACCGAGGCAAGATTTCATTACAGCAGATTTACTTGTGGTCTGTGCCAGTCTCAAAGATGGGACTCATTTGTAGAGTTTTGTCATTGATTTGAAGCTAAAAAGAAAAGGTTGAGATAGTTGGACGAAATATGTTTACAATAAAAGCTTTTTTATGTGGTAATTGAGTTGTCATTTGTTCCAGTGTGTCTTTAAACTGACTGTGTGTTCCGACCATAGCACAGCAGAGATGTCATGTTTACTAAATGCATGTCATGACCCCCAGTATAATCTTTTCCTTCACAGTTTTCTTTGGTTTTCCCCTTAAGCTGAAATCTAACCCGCATTTTGAATGGTTCTGTCATTGTTTATTCCCAGTAATACACTTAATGTCTGAAGGTCAGTTTTTTTCTTCCCTTTTTTGTAATTTCCCATGCCAATATTCGTAAGACTGATAATACATGAGAAATGTGCTAAAATGTGCTTAAAAGGCCCTGATTGAGGCTGAAGTATTGCACAAAAAGAGAATAGACGGTAAGATTCAGTTTAATCTGGTCTTAAAGGAGAGTTTTTATTGTCCAGTATTTACAAAAGTGATATTATAACAATAGCAATGCCTTACACCTACTCACTTTACAGGCTTGTCAAAACCTCTCAAAGTGCTGCACTGTAGTCATTATACATTCACTCTATATTCAGTGCTGGTAAGCTATTGCAGTAGTCACAGCTGCCCTGGGGCAGACTGTCAGAAACAAGTCTGCCAATCCAGGCTTCTGTCAAGATTTGATATATCTCCTACCTCTATTTTCAACATTTATATCCCCAATGTATAACAGTGTTGGTGGTTAGAGCTCCATTGCCTTTACGACTTGCATTGTAATTTCGAGTTATTTATTTTTTGCTTGTTTGTTATATGTTCCTTGTGTTTGATCTTTGTGTATGTTTTTCCCTGAAATTGTGATAGATCCTTCCAAAAAAAATGATTGGTTTGGGAGACCACAATATTGAAAGTCAATAGTATGCCTGAATCAGCCACCCGATCTCCAGTGTTTGAGACCCAGATACACCCTCTGGCCAAAAGTGCTGTATTCATCTCCTTCTTTGTGCTCCTCCTTCAAAAGACCACTATAGAATCATATTATTGGCTTATTGGAAAGGTGGTTAGCACATAGTTTGCCCGTAGCTCAACCCTCCCATATCCGGTTTGCTTGAGTGCTGAAAAACATGTATAATAGTCTAATTATCCAGGCAGGAGATGTAGAGAGGGTCCCCTGGTGCCTGCTCAGTGACTGCTCAGAGAAGCCTAATAGAACCCCACCAAGACTCCACAGCTCCTGGTATAAAGCAAAGAGAGGATTTCCCTATAGATGCTAGTCATTATATGGACTGTAGGAGATATTAGGTTTATCAGTTGTCCTTTGTGGAAATGTTGAAAGTGATAATGCAGTGAAATGCTAAAACATCAGTGGGATCGTGGTTAAGTGGAAGAAAACAAAAGTTGGCAGATTAATTCCAGCTTCAACCAGCTTATGTTGCTGCTATGTCCTTGGGCAAGGCATCTTACCACATGCATGTTTGAATGTGTAAATGAATAATGCAGCATAATGAACTTTGAATATCTTGAAGGCCGGTATGGAAAAGTCCTTTGTGGAATGTTATGAATAAGATGCTAATTAATCCCTTGTATGACTATAAAACCAATGCTTGTTGACTTGCATTTGAGCATCCGTTCACATTTTGGTGTGTTAATTTCTATAATTTTGTCCTTTTGTCTCTTGTCTTTTTACTTTATGGGCCATCAGCTTGACTCTTTGGGTATGTATATCTAGAGAAACATGCATTTTTCTGCAAGCAGGCCCACCCTCCCACAGATCTGACCTATAACATGTTGGTTTTGATGGAGCTAGATACATTTGATGCTACTGACCTTTGTTATGACCCCGGTGGACCAAACGAGTTACAAAACATTAAACATTTTAAGGCTTTAAAACAGCTTTGTAGTCCGTATAGAACTTATTTGGTGTCAAGATCGGCAGCCTCATGCAAAATAATACAACCTGAATGACAATGGCGGCGCCCATAGCAATAACAACTATAATGCGTTCTTAAATTCTTCTTATCTTAGGCTATATTATTTTAAATTTCACTTACACGCTCCAATCATATAATTTTAACCCAGTCTCCAATAAGCTACAACAGCTGGATTTGGATGCAGGACTTTTAACTCTTTCCATTGCTCCTCGAGTCGGCCTTAACACAGGCTTATACCATGATTCCTTGCACAATGGCGGTTTCTGCTAGTGTCAGTGGTAACAGGATTAGCATAGCGGCTCCGTGTGTGTCACTAGCACTAGCCTAGCGCTCTGAAAGCAGCTGCAGACCTGGGCTTCAGTGCATTGGTCACGGTGAATAATAAGGTTAAGTCTATGATGAGTTAGTGTAGTCCTTATATAGGCAGATATTTGTGCTGCACATTGTAGCTGGGCGTTCTGCTCGGAAACTCAGATTCAGAGCCCTAAGTTAGAAAATCCACCAGGTACAGCCCCTCAGAAGTTAGCAAAATGTAATATATTTTAGTGCTTGAGTTGTCCAATTGATACTTTGCAGCTGGTGTCATTAAGATTCCCTGTTATTGCTTTGCCTACCACGTTCTCCAATATTTACTGACATAATTTATTCCATTACAGGTGTTTGTACTGCAAAAAAAAACAAAACGTGCATTTTTACTGTGAGTGGGGTCGCCTTTTCACAGATCTGACCTGTAACTTGTGTTGTGAGTGTCAGCTGCTTGTGTCAATGGAGATAAATTAGTTTAATGTCATTTTTTGGAACATTGACATCTCCACAGACACAAGCACCAGAAATGTTGCATAGTGCACCTTTAACATTTGAGTTTCATGATAGACACATTTAAAAGTCCTATATTACACACTGTATATATACGTGGACATAGCTAACTTGCTAGTCGCCGCGTTCCAAATAGGAAGTGAGCATTGGCGCACTTCCAGCTCCATCGACTCTGGTTCCAATTCATTTTCTATTGAAAAACTGTCGCCTCTCTCTCTAGAACTGCTGCTGTCAGACTCGTCATTTTGGTCTTAAACCTGCTCTAAATGATCCGGGTATTTTTATATCGCTATTGTGTCCATAAATCAACATATGAACATTAATAACAGACAAATCAGAAGTCTTCTTTCTCCGAGGTCGCTCCCGCTAGTGTTAGCAACAGGTTTTATTGACAGCGTTGCTAAGCGCTGCTCCCTACTAAACCAGTGGGCGGGAAGGGGTGTTACCTTCAGTGGCCTCACTGCGGATTGGCTCTTTGGTTGCTATAATACTCCCGGTCGGAATTCCAAATATGGAACTCTGCTCCAAATTTTAGCATCGGTGAGTTTCATTTGACTGGAGCCGAACGCTATGGGTGACGTCACACTCACTTAGTCCACTTCTTTATCTATTTAGTCTATGTATGTTACGCAGAATTGACTCATGAACTTTTAGTTATGTTGGAATGTTGTTATCTCATCATAAATATACCTGTAGTTGTGTTTTGTTTCATTCACACGTTTGAGGAATCCTGGTTTATTAGTCTGTCTGCATCTCCATAATTCTCTCTTCCACTTGTGATGTCATCAAGTGATAGTTTAAAGTTAACAGCTATGTTTTTTTTTTTGCCTCAGTTGAACTGCTTTACTCTTTACTTCACAATACACTAGAATAACCTCACGTTGTTGTCTTTCAGTTGAGAATGTAACAGAACTTCCCCAGTATCAGTTGGTGCATCGAGAAGCGAAGACGTTTCAAAAAAGACTTAAACCTAAACAGCACCTGTAGCTTCAAAGTCATTCCAGGGCTACAAATTACTCAAATGAATCTAGTGAAGGTGTATGAGTTTAAAACATAGTCCCTTTAATGCCTTATTCTGGAACATTTTGCACCAGAACAGTTACCTAGCGCACCTTTAATAGCTGAGAGCACACAGACTGAATACATGCTCATGACTGGTTGCGAAATACCAGTGTGTCCAAAAATACATTACAAAGCCTGAGGAGTAGAAATAATTCAAATCCCTTGTCTCTTAAACGGGAGCATGTAACTCACACGAAACTCACTCTTCTCCCTGCTCCTTTCTGTTCATTTTGCCTTCAATATAACTGATTTAGTTCAATGTCTTTCCTTTATACATGTTGTGAATGAGCTAGATCTACTAAACCAGAGCACCTGCAGCACCGAGCCAGCTGCTGTTCAAACAGGCACAGAGACAGAGGGAGAGCAGAGGGACGACAGGAAAGATGGCAGAGGGAGACAGAGAAAGAGGAGGGAATAGAGTGGTGGGGGGAGAGGAGAAGAAAGGGAGTGTGAGAGAGAGGGATAAAGAAAGCCAGCAGGGGAGAGGGGAGAGGAGCTAAGGAGAGAGTAAAAGAAAGGAGAGAGAGAGAGAGAGACGAAGGATAGTGGTGTGTGTGGTGTTAGAGGTAAAGGGAGTAAAACATTTAGGGGGGAGGGGGAGGAGAGAGAGAGAGGGGATGAGAAGAGAGGGGGATAAGGGAAGATGGGAAATGGTGAAGAAGGTAGGAACAGAAAGGTAAGGGGGAAAAGAGAAGAGGAGTAAGAGGGAAGGGAAGAGGAGTAGAAGAGAGAGGGGATGAGAAGGGGAGAGAGGGGGATAAGGAAAGATGGGAAAATGGAGAGAGAAAAAGGATGAGAGACAAGCTAGGGAATTAAAGGGAGAGACATGGGGGTGGTGTTTGGGGGGGCAAGAGAGTAAAAGGGGTGAGAGGGAGGGGGAGAGGGGATGAGAAGCGGAGAGAGGGAGAGTGGGAGGGGGGATAAGGAAAAACAAAGACAAAGAGAGGGGGAGAGAGGGGGTGGTGTTTGTGTGTGTGTGTGTGTG
>KN473324.1:5012-16444 GCA_000787095.1 Periophthalmodon schlosseri
GGAAAGTCGCATTGAGATTAGTAATGGATATTTCAGGGGAGTTGTGGCACCGACTACAGCCTAAAAGAGACGCTTCTAAATGGCAAGTAGGCGGGAAAAACATGCAAAGCAGGTAAACAAGCACTTTGTTAAGCACTGGTTGTGTTTAACGGTGTAAAATGATTGGAAATAGAATTAGTCTTCAACATACAGTTTAGTTACAGCTGAAGAGAACGATAAATATTCACCTCATCATGGATTTCAAAAGCTTTCCAGTGTAGCCATTTCTTTTAGGTTTGACGAGACAATTTGTATTTTTGTCCATGTTCAAGTTGAAAATGGTTGATGCTACTTTACCAGTTTCCGTGCAAACACAGAAACAGTGAGTCCATACTCTTCATCAGTTTTATTGCCTATATTTAGACTGCAGAGATATGGAGAGAGCTGACGCAAAATACAGAACTGAATGATGAGTTACTGCAGATGTTTGTTAGCCAGTGTGTATTAGATAGAACGAAAACTTTCGGGGGTCAATATTTACCGTGGGGACTAGTGGGGAACTTTTTGTTATTTTTCCTGTTCTACGATAAGATTTGAACTTTTAAAGGGTTGAATAAATCACTTCTATGACTCATTTAAGGTACAAACTGAGGACTAAAGTTATCTGTGTAATCCCTCAGTCGTCCAGGTCTGATCCATAACAAAAGAAAAACATAAAATCTGTCAACTGGACAAAACTTGAACTGAAGTAGTTTCGTTTTTTTGAACCATGTTCTACATTTGGAATAGTTTTTTGGGGATAATTCTACTTTAGGGTTATTTGTCAGTGGCATAATTAATTTTAAATATTATCGTTTATTTATTATTGCTATATTTTCTCAAGCAACATATCGTACTGCAAAATTTGTTATCAAACAACATTAACAAAAATGAATATCTCGAAATATTTTTGGATTATTTCGATAGCGATTAAGAAGATGTTTTCACAGTGCATCAGGAGTTTTCTAAAACGACCATAAAATGAACCATAAAAAAAGCAGTAATATCACATTATGGTAAATGGTCATGTTTTTATATAGCGCTTTTCCACCTTCAGGGCACTCAAAGCTCTTTACATCAAGGAACCACTCACCCATTCACACACATTCACACACACCGGTGTACGCAGACACTAAAGCTCTTTCATCAAGGAACCACTCACCCATTCACACACATTCACACACACCGGTGTACGCAGACACTGGGGGCGAGGCGGGTTAAGTGTCTTGCCCAAGGACACAACGACAGCATTTATCTGTGGGAGCTGGAACCGCTCCCGCAACCTGTTGGTGAGTGGATCTGAGAGCTCAGCCAATGATGTTTATGTCGAGAGCGGGATTCAAACCGCTAACCTTCAGAACACTTTACCACCTGAGCTACCGTCGCCCGTTATACTCTTTTTGGTGAGATAACATTAGCTATTTCAGTCATTTTTATAGTTTGAATAAGAGACAAAACCTTCCACGTTCTTTTAGCTGATTTGGATTCTGAACATCTCCAAAACAATTATCCATTTGTCGCAGTATCTCCCACCTCCACTCTGAACCACATTGAGTATTCACAGTGAATGTACAGTAGGCTACATTCTGATTGTCTGATCCATGTAGAGCCGTTTCAATATCCCGGGGCCCCTGTGACCTGTAAAAGAAGCCCCATAAATGTCTGAATATTATGAGTGCGATTATTCACTGGCTGCTGTGGTAATGTCACTGCTCTGTATTGAGTGAGAAGCACAGATTGAGTAGAAAATATATAAGTATTGACTGCTTATTAGAATCACATCATCCACCTGTCTTTACCGTTTTACCGGAGATTGGAGCGTGTGTGAAAAATCCCCATTGCAGCCGAATACAAGGAGTTACATCATCACCACTTAACGGCATTACAGGCGAGTCGGCTCGAGCTGCCAGAGGGAGAAGTGCAATAGAAATGTTAAATGACTTTAATACTCGCACGCCAGGGACACGCGGGACAGGGAGCCGCTCTGTTTGGGCGTCATTATAAAGACGGTTAATCCAGGACCTTAAATTTATGGATATTTTTGTTTCCTGTTTTAGAGCGGTTAGTACAAGGCTGAAAAATGCGCTATTGTGTTTGTGAGCAGTTTATATCTGCAGTAGCGACCAAAGAATATGTTCTGGCGGTCGAAAACACTGCTACATTTTGTGCCGTGTGTTTGCATTTCGCCTGCACGAAACGCGCTCGATCCTCCAGCTCGGTGGTCCGGACCAAGCCGAGCTCAAGATCTGGAGATGGGTCAGCTGCAGTTGCTCCCAGATCCTCACAGGTAGTTTCAGTGGAGCTTGGTCGAAGGATGGGTCAAATGCAGAGAATGAATTTCACTTATAACGTGTACAATTCTAATACTTATTCAGAATATTTACAAAAATAATTATAAACACCTATAATATTTTTAAAGGGCCCATATTACGCTATTTTCTGCGCTATGTTTTAATGTTGTTTCCTCGTCACAAACAGACCTGGAGTTGTGTTTTGTTTCATTCAGACACGTTTAACGCACAAACCCTCAAACAGCAAACACTCTGTTCCACCTTGTGATGTCATGTGGTAATACAGGAAGTGCTCCACTGTGTTTTTAAACTCTATATACGTTCACTTGAATCATTGGGATGATTTTATAGCGCTGTAATTGCCAATCTCTACTGAGCTGAAGGTAAAAGGAGCTCTTAAAACTACCACTTCATGACATCACAAGGTGGAACAGAGCATTTTGAGCTGTGGAGATGTGGATAGACTAATAATGAAGGGTTACTCAAAGATAAAACACAAATCCAGGTACGTTTTTGATGAGGTAACAGCATTATAACATGGCTTAAACCTCACAAGAGTCGATTGAACGTAATATAGGACCTTTAAACTGCAATTTTAATCACAATTATTTTTGCCATGATAATTTCAACACAAAATTTCAATATCGTCCCTTGTCTACTCGTATGTAACTAGCCAAAACATACCAGTGTATCCACCTTTGGCCTTTAGTTACTCCAGCAAATATAGGGCTTACAGTTACCTGCAATGGGAGACAGAAGCAGGAGATGAATAAATAACAAACAGAGTGCAGAAGCCTCCAAATTTTAGTGGGAAGGAAATCTTCTCGGGAGATCATTGAGCAGATTATGCCTCTGAAAAATTGCAGCTTGTAATGTTCAGGGCTGAGCTGGTGTGCCCACTTTTATGAGCTTGTTATTATGTACTGTCAGTTACAGCTTATGCTTACAGTTTTTGGAGGCGAGCAAAAGGTTGGGCACATTTACATGATTAAAATATGACAAGAAATTCAAGTAGAAACCGGTGTGCGAAAAGTCACTAGAGAAACCACGGTCGAGGTAAATGCAAAACAGACCAGCCCTGCCTTCATGTGATGGCAGAGGCGAACGAGCATTTAAAGTATAGAAAAAAAACAAAAGAAAATATTAACACTGTACTTTGCAAATCTCAATCAGTATTTTCATGTTGGTCTGGTTCCCTACATTTCCCTAGAGCTACGATAGCCATTTTTTTTTTTTTTTTACTGTACTCAGCCTGCCATCGAATAGTCTCCATAGAAACGTAATGCTTTGCCTGGAATGTTCCACAGACATATGGCGGTAAACTCGTCTATCTCCATGGAGACAAGAAGGCCCAATTAGAGGTCAGATCCATGGCGAGGCTTCCCTAATTCCAGTAAGAATTCATGCTTTTGAGCAGTAAAAAAAACAATAATCGCAAGATAGATACGTTTAATGCCATACTGTGGAACATTCTAGGAGACAAAGCAATAACATTTCCATGGAGGTGGTGGAGCAGGTGGCAATCCCCTCAAAAATTACATATTTTTAGTTAAGTAAATACATTTTCATACTTCAGTACTTCTTAATGTTATAATGCAGTAACTAAAATGCAGTAGTTTCCTAGTACAAGTCAGCATTTTACTCTGTTGCAGTACTCTGTATGTTAATTAAATGAGTTGAATAATTCATGCACTTGACATAGTTGAGGTTGACGGAGCATTATGGAAACATCTGTGTTCACCCTTAACCAGCTAATGATCAGCCGTGGAAATCTGAGCGTGAGCGGATCTCTGTCCACTCCTTTTAACTTTAATGGAAAAACTTTGCCATTAAACACTATTTCTGCATCATTTGGCAGCAATAAATGTGCAAGTTTCCACTGTGAAGTACCGCTCGGCGCCTGTCGCCAGCTGCTTTGGGTCGCCCCATTCGCTGAGGAGATCTTTTGGAGTCTTAATGTGGACTCAAATTTACGAATCAAGCTATTTTCTATTTTTTATACGCCAGCTAATATACTTGTAGCCTTAAATGTATGGTAAGTGCACTGGGATCGTTGTGCCATTGACAGGCAGTGGATGCAAACACTCATTAGAGGGAGAATATTGAAAATCTATACAGCCGTCTGCGCCTTAGACCATACATATCTAAATCCCAATCACCTCTGGGACTGCTTTTCATCGAATGGTCCAAAACAATGAGTGAAAACAAATGCCAGGGCCACACATAAAGAAGCGAGAGAGCTGTGAAGAGGGTCTAAAAGGCTTCTGTGGGGAGGGAAGGTGGACTTTAGGAGAAAAACGCACTGGCTGTGTTTGTTTCATTATTCTACTGGGTTCACTTGAGGAGTAAGCCTGTAATGCTCTCAAAATGAAAGTAAACAGCGCTCCCCACTGCCTCCTGAACTCATGAAGCAGGCAAACATTTCATTGGAGAGGTGAGCTGCCGAGCTAGAGGTCAAGAAGACTCACCAGAGGGCTGCAGTAGACGGGGAAGATAGTGGATGTTTATACTCAGGCGATAGCGCTCGACACTGTGGCCCGCCCATGGTCTCACTGCAGCACTCAGTTTTATCTTTATTTTAGTATGATTCCATTTTATAACTAATCAAAATTACTATCGTGTTCATTTTTTCACATTTGATGCCGCCATAAATATCAATATTTGGTAACATTATTTTTGTTAAATGCATTCAGTCTTATTTGACATGTTTTAATTAAAGATGCTGTTCCTGATTTTTCCTCTTACTCTTAAAAAAGAGTTTGCAGTGGTCCAAAGTTATTCCTCACTCACTTTGTGCATTCCAAACATTCTAATTATTGGTAAATGCTAAACGGTCACATTTTTATATCGCGCTTTTAGGCACCCAAAGCGCTTTACATCACTCATTCACACACACACGTTCATACACCAGTGTACGCAGACACTGGGGGTAAGGTGTGTTAAGTGTCTTGCCCAAGGACACAATGACAGCATCTGTGGGAGCTGGAAACGCACCGTCAACCTGTGGGTGAGTGGCTCTGACCGCTCAGCCAATGACGTTTATGTCGAGAGCGGGATTCGAACCCATTCACAGCGATGAGTTTATAAACATCTTACACAAAACTCGGAAACCAGAGCGGAGTTTTGCCGTGACGGTAAATCTAACAACAACTAGCATGCTAACGCACTTCCTGATTATTAGACAATAAAAGGTTTTCTTTCTGCTGATTCCCTACATCAGCCGATACCAGCGCAGAGACTGAAAACAGCAATTAAAACAAAATAAAAAAGAACATAAAACAAAAATAAGTAACCACAGAACAACTTTGTATAAATAAAACTTCAAACATTATGACACTTTCTGGGCCAACTACAACCAGTAAATAGTCTCATTACATCAGTTTATATGTCCAACCAGAATATTAAGATACAGCAAATTTTTCAGCATCGGCGCCTAAATCCGATACCAGTATTGGATCGGTGCATCCCTCATATGTTCTATACGTGTGTGGGCGAGTTGACCATTAATTTGACTCTGACTTTTTGAACTCATTTTCCTCTGGTCTGATGTGGTCATTTCAGTGATGATTGCAGATGTTCTTGTATTCAAACTTCATTATTATAAGTAATGGAAAACTGTCTTTAAAGTTGATGTGAGGCCACCTGACCTTGAAGCTTCAGTGGAACTGCTGATTGCAATGTATTTGCAATCACATAATAGTCGCCTTGGTATGTTCCCACATTCAGTGCAGTCTCCAGCACAGGAATGAGTCAACGTAAAGCAGAGGATTGAGAGCTGAAATATTTATAGCTATTGAATATGCAGCCTGGCGTACTTCAGCCCCCACAACCAATCCTAATATTTATTATTTATCACCGGAGCCTCAATAAATTGAAAAGTCACACGGCCAGAACACAGGTGGAACTACATGGCCAAGCAATCCTCCGACAAAACCACAGTCTGAATAATTTAAGAGCAAGGTGAGAAATAACAAAAATTACAAATGAACATATTTCACATGTTTTACTTATTCACTGCTTTATCACGAGGCCTGCGGCTCCATGTTCTGATTTTTTTTTTTTTTAAATAAATTTCTTTTCAATATTTTGGCCAGTTGCTTCATTTCCAGTAAAGAATAAGAAATTACTATTGTGATTAGCTAAATTTTATTAATTTTTTATGTAAACACAGTTCTGTAATTTCATTTTCTATTTCTATCTATAGATAGAGAAAAAACATGGCATTTTTTTCAATTAAAATGTTCTTTTTGGTTTTGCCCACCCTTTACACATCTCTTTTGTGTTTGTGATCAAAGCCATTTTGATTTCGGGCGCCGTGTCATGTGTCGGCTACTGGCGAAACTTATGACCAAATGAGCTGTTTGAAAATGTCTGTTCTGATTGGCTCAGGGACTTGGGCAGTTAAATGTCCCCTACCACCTGCTCCTCTCTCTCTCTCTCTCTCTCTCGCTCTCTCTCACTTTCTTTCTCATCCTCCCTTTCTCTCTCTCACTCTATATCTCTCTCTCACCCTTTCTCTCTCTTACTCTATCTCCCCCTCTCTCTTTCTCTCTCTCTCTCTCGCTCTCTCTCACTTTCTTTCTCATCCTCCCTTTCTCTCTCTCACTCTATATCTCTCTCACCCTTTCTCTCTCTTACTTTATCTCCCTCTCTCACCCTCTCTCTTTCTCTCTCTCACCCTACCTCTTTCTCGCTCTCTCTCTCTCTCTCTGTCTCTCTCACTCTCTTTCTCTCACCATCGCCCTCTCTCTCTGTCTGTCTCTCTCACCCTCCCTCTCTTTCTTTCTCTCCTTTGCTCTCTCTGTCTCTCTCACTCTCTTTCTCTCACCCTCGCCCTCTCTCTCTGTCTCTCTCACCCTCCCTCTCTTTCTTTCTCTCCTTTGCTCTCTCTGTCTCTCTCACTCTCTCTCTCACCCTCCCTCTCTCTCTCTCACTCTCCCTGTCTCTTGCTCATCTTCTCTCTCTCTGTCTCTCTCTCTCTCTCTGTCTCTGTCTCTCACCCTCTCTCTCCCTGTCTCTCTCTCTCTCTGTTTGTCTCTCCCTCTCTCTCACCCTCTCTCTCCCCGTCTCTCTCTCTCCCTCTCTCTCTCTCAGTTTGTCTCTCTCTCCCCCTCTCTCTCTCTCTCTCTCTCTCTCTGTTTGTCTCTCTTTCCCCCTCCCTCTCTCCCCATCTCTCTCCCTCTCTCTCTGTCTCTTTCTCTCTCTCTCAGCTGTCAGCATTTAGACTCCACCATTTTGGGACCTTTTAACACTCCCTTAAAGGCTGGAGGAGATGATGATGTCAGGGCAATTTCCAAATTTGAGCTTCAAGGTTGCCCCGGAGAAGTAGCGGCGACACTTGACGAGCCCCTGACTATTTAAGTCTATGGAGGGAGTGAACGCCATTAAACCCGCACATTATCAGCTGCAAGGTGGCTGTTACAGACCACAAACGCCCCATAACGACTCCTCCAGGAAAGTCCCATCCCGGCCCAAAAGTATCACAAAACCGATGTACTTCCTGCTATATGCTCCCTTTATGCCTCGCTAAGCATCTTCTCTTAACAGCGGCCAGAGCGGCGCCTCCTATGGACTCCTATCTTTCTTTATCTGCTCTCTTCAGTGAACGGGCCTTGTTGTTGTAATGGCTGTCACCCCTTCAGTTACTCACTCAGTTAAGTCGCACAATGCCACTGCGGAAAATATGGCTCAAATAGTCTGTAAAAAGAGCTGGATTGGTCATGAGTAGATGCCCATCAACACTCAACAGGACAATAGCTTTGAAACACAAATGGCAAGCACTTTGTTGCAACTGCCCACTTTGAGAAATCGTTTTTGGCACTTTTAGCTGCTATTTTACCAAAACATCCATTGTGTAAGTTACAATGAATAAATAACAGATATTAAAGGGACAAATATGAGCATTGTTGTTTTATATGGAGTGTGGTGAAACACAGTGATCAGCTGGTGTTGTGTTCGGGCAAAAGTCCGTACGCCTCTGGTGCGCAAAAAAACATGAATTATTAACAGATTCATTTGACGGTGTGGTTTTGGAGAAGCCGTCAGCGGCCGGGTCGCGGGGGCAGCAGTCTGAGCGGGGGACTTCCAGACTTCTCTCACCCCAGACACTTCCTCCAGCTCCTTTTTTCACTTAACATATTTTTGTTTATTATGTGATATGTCTGTATCTACTCCAAATAACATGGATGAGTAATACTGAAAAAGTAGTGAAGAATCCGTGCCTCATTAAGTGTTACGTTGGTGCCTATAGGGTAATCAGCAGGGACGGTGCCGGGGGGGGGTTGAGGGGGCCCAAGCCACCCCTAGAATGGCCAATGCCCCCCCACAGCTCCCCCAAAGATTTTTGCCCCACTTTCATAGCACATCCAATTTCGACTAAAAAGGTTCAAATGTCAACTACAGGGTGTTCAAAATGAGACTACAGTAAAACAGAATTACGTATTAATTTGCATAAATCACTACAGGGGCTAACTACACGTAAACTTGTTTAAAACGGCAAAGCGAACATGGTAGCTCACATCCATATAAGACTCTATAATAACATGTTAATAGAAGAACTTAGCCCCTCCATAGCTCCTCCAATCAATCCCTGGTAATCAGTCCACGATTTCCACAAATTTTAAACCAGTAGTTGTTTTTTTTTATGTATTTTTTGTTAGGTTTTTTGTGAACTGTACCTCTGAAACCTCCTAAGAAAAGCACATAGAGAAATAGTGCTGTGGTCAACAGTCGTTAAAAGGGATCACACAGAGAACCAAGAAAACCCATTCATGGTAAACGGTCACATTTTTATACAGCGCTTCTCCACCTTCAAGGCTCTCAAAGCGCTTTACATCAAGGAACCACTCACCCATCCACACACGCACTCACACACCAATGTACGCACACGCTGGGGGCAGATAAAGTGTCTGCAGGTCAGTGGATCTGACCGCTCTACCGATGACGTTTATGTCGAGAGCGGGATTCGAACCTCCAGCCTTCAGATAAGTAACGCTCTACAAACTGAGCTACTGTCGCCCAAAGTCGTTAAGCAAAATTTGTGTTGTCTGAGAAGTGCTTGAATATTTAATGTGCACTTTTAAACATAATCAGTGATGCGAGTAACTGCTGTTCAGTGGTGTCATAAAATATTCTAACTATAATAGGTCGATGCTGGGTCTAATTAGCGATAGCCTGAAGAAAAAGCTAATATACTATCTAATAAAAGCACAATTGGTCTAGATATTTATTATTGAGTATTAATGCTTCTAGGGCTGGGAATCACAGGGTCCCTCACGATTCCAAGATATAATACATGACTCACATTATAATGATACCACTATAATACATGCAGTAATCAGTATATTGTACGTGATATTCTATGACAGATATATTTAAAAGAAGACTTATTGTGTTTGTGTCTGCTATAAAGCTGTAATCTATGACACCCGTGGATCTTTATATTATAATTGCCACTTTCAAAATCGCAATATTCATCTAAAACGACTTGATAAAAGAAACAAGTCTGCTAACTTCCACGTTAGAAAACTGCGGTGCCCAGTGGGAGCTGACGTCGCCGTAAACGTCATCACAACAAAGAGTCGGCGCCTCTAGTGGAGAGCTGCAGATCATGCTAGCGAGCAGCGTATCACCGTGTAGCTGCAAAAGTCATTAGGTCCTATTTCATAATTGAAAAACGAAGTAAGTACGTCATATGGCGTCTTGAAAATAAGCGATTAAAGATTGCTAAAACATGCAGGAATCACCAAAAAAACATCTTTGTGTGAGTAAACAACTATAACATGGTGAAAAGCTCTGAAAAGTCGATTTTTTGCAGAATAGGTCTGATTTAAAAGCAAAATAGATATTTACAACAGTATTTCTTTGTTAAACCTTTACATGCACTTTACATTTATGAAATACACATAATCAAAACCAACCAAAACCAAACCAGATATGCTCATGGTTATATATTTATACAAGAGCTCGCGATATCGATACCGTACCAGCTCATGAAGTATTGCAATTTTTTGACCTGATAAGTATTTAACAAGGTACAATAGACCTGTAACAGTGTCTACAGTGACGGCAGCTCGGGGCGTTGCCAGTGCCGACCTCCCATGCACCCCCTTCAACTGCAGGTTTTGGTCTGTGGCTGAGTAAATTTTTTATTGACCTGCGGGAGGAGTTATCTCAGAGTGGATTTTCTTTCATTAAGCCCCCTATCGGTGCCGGTGTAAATTCTTGATGCTCTAAAGGTAATGGATCTCCTCTGCCATGGATCTGCAATATGCAATAAAAGGTATGCTGGCCCATTAGTCTTCAATGTGAGGTTGTTGAGAAGGCTCTGGCTAATGAACTAAGGTAGTAAGAAAAGCTTGAAAAAGAAAACTAACAAGGAAATTGCCAGAGCGAGTAGAGGAAAGGGAGGCCCCCAGAGTCCCCGTGATATAGTGGAGTAAGCAGGCAGCAGACAACAGCACAAAGCAACAGACTATGGGCCTAAATCATTCTGGAGCAACAGGGGCATAGAGGGAGAGAGTCAAAATATAGACGCATTTAGAGGGTCAAGCTGAGTGTTGTTTTATTCATCACTAAGGTGTACAGGAATAATACTCAGTACATATATATCCAGCAGTGGTGGAACCATAGACTGTATATATATAAGTGGACATAGCTAACCTTCTAGCTGCTGCGTTCCAAGTGGAAAGTGAGGATGGGCTCCATCGACTCTGGCTCCAATTCACTTTACATTAAAAAACAGTCCCTCCCCCTGTAACTGCTGCTGACAAGCTCGTCATTTTGATCTTAAAATGTTCATATTAACCTGCTCCACGTGATCACATTAATAAGAGGCAAATCAGCTGCCTTCTTTCGCTCCCGCTAGCGTTAGCAACAGGTTTGATTGACAGCGTTGCTAAGCGCCCGCCCCCTGCCAAACCAGTGGTGCAGGTGGGAGGGGCGTTACCGTTACAGCTTCGCTCCAGATTGGCTCTGGTTGCTATGATACTGGTCGGAATTCCTAATATGGAACTCGGCTCCAGATCATTCGACTGGGCTGAACGCTGTGGGTGACGTCACGCTCACTTAGTCCACTTCTGTGTACAGTCTACGGTAGAACGTAACAAAGTAAAATTAGTAAAG
>JACM01052532.1:0-17005 GCA_000787095.1 Periophthalmodon schlosseri
GGGAGAGAAATAGCGATGGCTAGAGAGTGAGAGAGAGCGGAGGAGATAGAGTGTGAGAAAGAGGAGAGAGGGAGCAAGAAAGAGAGGAGAGTGAGAGAGAGGAGATAAGAGATAAAGGGATATGTCTCTCTCTCTCTCTCTCTATACATATATATATATATATATGAGAGGGAGACAGAGGGACAGAAAAGAGATGAAGAAAGTGAGAGAGAAGTGGTTAGAGAGGGAGAGGTAGGCAGAGAGAGAGGGAACGAGGGAACGACTGAGAGGAGAGAGAGAGACGTGCTGACAGTATTTATAGCCCCATGTTCTGACCAAAATGATCAGTGTACCACAAAATAACTTCCTCTGGCCTCAACCGCCAAATAACAGGAAGCCTCCAATTGTGAGTATTTATTAATTTGAACACACAGGCTTTGAGAGCAGCTGAACTTACATAAGCGCACACACACACACACACATATGTCAGGACCATGCTCAATAGGGCTCTTCTCTCCTCACTTCCTCCTCTCTCTGCACAGTGTGGTCGGGTCTATGGTTTACAACAAGCTGTACATTACGGTTGGTGACTTTGGGAGAGAGAGTCCGGATTTAGACTGGGTTTCCTCTGCAGGTGCTGGTCAGCTGACTCTGCTGACGCGAAGAGCCACACAAGTTGTTTTTTTTAAGGTCGAATCAACTTTTAAAATGTCGTCCAAACTTCGGGTTGAGCAGTTAGGCCTCGGCTTTATGCCAGGTGCCCTTCCAGACTTATAAGACCCATACGGCTTGAGTGAAATTTTAAAAAGTCAGTTAAGTATTGGTTATTTTTCATCTATGACTCACTGGTGGAAACATAAGTCGCCGCAGAGTTCATTATTTGTAAAACACCAACTTAATTTGTACTCAACTGGGGGGGTAAAGAGTGCTGTTTACCCAGGGCCCAGTGCAGGGAGGGGCCCCTCACAAACTCTGTAATATGCGTTTTTCGTGGGCCCCCCAAGATGATTTTTACCCAGGGCCCAGAATTTGTTGCTACACCCCTGTAACCAGTGCAAGTACTGCGCTTTATATATATGAAAATAACTTTATTCACACAAATACAAGCACAGTACATGTCAAAAAGTCCACTCGAACAACACTATTACCCAGAGAAAGCACAATTTCACGAGTATTTATAATTATTTACGTTCCACCCCTGGTTATACATTATCATATTAAACACTGGTCTATTTGTAGCATGTCTGTGCTGCCTTCAGGTGCATAAATCAGAGTGTGTAGGTTTCAGCGCTGCTCAAACGCATTAGCAGACGCTGCAGCTGGTGGACATGTTAGAGTCATGTGCACATGTGCCCGGGCCAGATACATGTGAATCTGTTTGCGCATGCAGTGGAAGACCTCGCTCAAGAGTGTTACACAAGAGACCGCATACTGTATGACGCTGTACTTACATGGCCGGGTACTTCGTGTTGTATCTCCTGGAGTACTACCGTATTTTCCGGACTATAAGTCGCACTTTTTTTCATAGTTTGTCCGGGGGTGCGACTTATACTCAGATGCGACTTATACGTGAAATTATTAAAATATATAATTTCACATCTTCGTTATTGTCACACTGACGACCTCGTGAGGGCGCTCTAGGCTCGTACCAGTATCTACTACGCGGCGCTTCATCTACCTCCGGAGCAGGCGGAGTTGTTCAGAAGCGACACTGAGGATGAAGAATTCAATGGATTTAGTGATTTGGAGTGAGATCGAGAGTAACCTTGTTAGCTTGTTTTTTATGCTTTAGTCTGATTAACTGTTAATATCTTACGTTAACACACCAGACGTGTATTCGGTTCTTCATGTAGCTGAATAAATATACCGGTAAATGTGTTACGTTAGCGCGCTGTACTGCTATTCAGCCTGTTGTTCTCTATTTTATTGTTATTATTCTAACTTGCCTTTAAAGATAAAATGTCTTTTCTTGGTCTCAGATTTTTTAAAATAAATTTCCCCCAAAATGCGACTTATAGTCCAGTGCGACTTATATATGTTTTTTTCTTCATTATTATGCATTTTTTCACTGGTGCGACTTATACTAATTTCCCCCAAATGCGACTTATAGTCCAGTGCGACTTATATATGTTTTTTTCTTCATTATTATGCATTTTTTCACTGGTGCGACTTATACTCCGGAGCGACGTATAGTCCGGAAAATACAGTACATGTGTTTGGATATTCTCAGTACTTTCAAACTCAAATTCTCTTGTTATTTTATCCAAACATTTCAATATAAATGGAAGCCGAAACTATATAGAGCTTGTCTGTCATGGTTACAACTTCGATTCGTTGATGCAGCTAAACAAAGTCAGTCTCAGAAAGATGCTATATAATGCTAAACAAATGTATCACAAAAAAATCACATCATTATGGTATATTTTTTGCACCATGAACTTACTGGTTTGTAGTTTCAGTAAAACCTAATGTGAAGTTGGTCTCAGCCTCTGCACCAGGCACCACTCGATAAAAAGTCACTTTTCTTTAAAAATTACCAGAAAATGTAATACAAAAAAAAAAAACAAATAAACAAATAAACAAACAAAAAAATCAAGCAACATTCATTTTCTGCGCTTGACGTGTGGTGTGGACAACCTGCAGTACCTCTTACGTCCCCCAGGAGGCTCAGGACCACACCTTGGTAACCACTCCGCTCCAAAAATATAGTTGTTTGCTGTTAGATATGACAAATTCTCCTACAGGGCGACAGTAGCTCAGTTGGTTGAGCGTTTATCCAGGTCAGATCCGCTGACTCACAGGTCGGCGGTGCGATTCCAGCTCCCGCGGATGAGCGCTGTCGTTGTGTCCTTGGGCAAGACACTTAACCCACCTCGCCCCCAGTGTCTGCGTACACCGGCGTATGAATGTGCGTGCGAACGGGTGAGCGGTTTCTTGATGTTCAGTGCCTCGAAGGTGCAAAAGCGCGATATAAACATGTGACCAGAAATATTATGTACGGTCAAAATGTTATTAAGAATTAAAATTATTAAAAAGTTTCCGTCCTAATAGTTTTGAAATGTGAAATTGTCACGCCTTTCATCATCTTATCTAGGTCAACCGGTAAACTGCTTTCTCTCCTAATCCTGTCAATTATTATCTATTATACATCAAAACAATACAGCAGGCAGGTCCGTCACCGAGCTGTAAACAGAAGGTAATGTTCACAAATCCACAGGAAGTCTGAAGTGAGTTTGTTTGTTTGAGGTGACAAAGTGTTCAGACTGACCTGCGCCCGAGCCAGAGTCAACATTCACCGTGTCTGTTACATAAAACGTGTACGTACACAACCCCATTCGCTTTGTACAGTGCTGTCAATGAGAGGAGAGTCTGCTTCCTCTTCAGGTAAAAACACGCATCTGAAATATTTACACCAGAAGTACTTCATGCTTCTGTACTTGAGTAAGATTATTCAGAGGTAATGGTCTCTTAACTACCGTATTTTCCGGAATAGAAAGTCGCGCTTTTTTTCATAGTTTGGCCGGGGGTGCGACTTATACTCAGATGCGATTTATATGTGAAATATATGTTTTTTTCTTCATTATTATGCATTTTTTGGCTGGTGCGACTTATACTCCAGTGCGACTTATACTCCAGTGCGACTTATACTCCGGAAAATACGGTATATGTTTCAATGTATGTATTTAGTAACACTGTGTTATAACTACACATAACAAAGCCTTAATAAAACATGATTAAGTGTAATTCAGGTTTAAAGTGATAGAATATAACTTTCGGAGGTAGAAAGTCAACTGCATTTTTCCATGGATACAGAAAGTTAAAACCATACTTGAGAACATTGTCCATGGAGTCGTTTTGTGTCATATTGTGGAAAATTA
This sequence comes from Periophthalmodon schlosseri, assembly GCA_000787095.1. Classification (NCBI taxonomy): domain Eukaryota; kingdom Metazoa; phylum Chordata; class Actinopteri; order Gobiiformes; family Gobiidae; genus Periophthalmodon; species Periophthalmodon schlosseri. The sequence continues at coordinate 3,858 of JACM01052532.1, forward strand.
TTGGAGGCCCGTTTCCTCCAGGACAAAGAGGAGTCAGGTTTGTGGAGATGCAATCCCGCTCACAATAAGGATGCATGTTTTTTTAATTTGTTTTCAGTGCAATAAAAACATCCATAATGAAAAAAACAACAACATTCTTTTGTTTTTGTTTATTTTTTGGGAAAAAAGTTACGTTCTATGGCTTTAATTAACAGCCTAACTCCTAACCGTAACCTCTAACCATAACCTCTTTATTAAGTTACTACCAGAATCATTCTTAAAAAGCTTTTTAGAACCAAATGCTAAATCTAAACTACTGACTGTACTGAGTTACAACATACATCACATTACACGCAAACAAAACGCACTTCCTTCTTCTGCCGTCACCTCCGATTATATAAACACGGCTCGCTATCTGCTCACGCACAGACACACAGGGACAAACGGGGAGATTTATTGCTCCATGGCTATTCACGAACTTCTGCCATTTTGATTTTAAAGGTCCTTTACCTGAGTTTGATTTCTTCTAGTTCAGGAAAACACCTTTTACACCAGTCAGTGCAATGTAAAAACAGCTATTTCAGAAAAACAAACGCAAGAAGCTGCAGGAACATTTTATTTTCTAATCAAGTGCATAGTTTGCCAAGTCCAAAGTGATATCTCTGTATTTTTATAAAGAGGAATATCAGTCTGGTCTCCACGCTCTCCGTCGCGCCTCGAGCCAGAACCAAACATGATCGTGCATCACATTTCTCTCATTGATTCTGGAGAAATCCGCAATGTTTTTTCAGTCCCCTGTGATATTTTTTTCCTCGTAAGCAGCCATATTTGTTCTGATACAGATGGAGCGTGATTCCGATTGGCTAATCCACCTGTCAATCATGCCCATATGAACTCAGGGAGATTCACCGGTGACCGAACACATCTTCATGAAGTATTGAAGTGTGTATTCTGGATCCCAAGTGCATAGTTTGATGGGAACCACATGGAAGCCATCGCCTGTGACTCATCCCAGACAGTTGTTTGTCTGTCATGGTTCATCAGAGTGAGAGAGAAAGTGGGTGGGGCCAAAGCTTCAGACTGAAACACTTTCTGAACTGTATGTGTGCGTGCATGGCTGCCTCACCCACCAAGACTACACACTTTCCGGAGTATAAGTCGCACTGGAGTATAAGTCGCACCAGCCAAAAAATGCATAATAATGAAGAAAAAAACATATATTTCACATATAAATTGCATCTGAGCATAAGTCGCACCCCCGGCCAAACTATGAAAAAAAGTGCGACTTATAGTCCGGAAAATACGGTACTACTTTTACAAGAAGTATAGTCTGAAACCGTATCCAGTCTCCACAAATTGTGACGATGGCGTGATTGACAGATGGATTAACCAATCAGAGAAACACACGGTCCATTTGTGTCAAAACAAACATGGCAGCTTATAATTCAAAAAGAACACTTAGGACAGACATACTGCATGGATTTCTGCAAAAGGAGTTATACATTTTGTTCTGTTATGAAGAGAAAGAAGAAAAGAAAAACACAGTAGATTAATGGATATATAGATTGATTATTAATGCCAAAAGAAATGCGAGTTCAAAGAGGAGCTATTTTCCGCATTTGAGAGACCTGCACTACAAAATAAGCCGTTGCGACTGGATACTTGCCTGATTCGCTTATTCCAGACCGCCCTACATTCGAACAGAAAGTAGGAGGAACCGGCTCTCCAGGCGGCATGGTATATAAAGTATTTTTCTTCGCCAACTGAAAACCAGAAGATGCCATTTTGCAAGTTAAGTTTATGTTCTATACTTTCTTCTGAAACTGCAGCTTTAACTTTTAACAGGCGGCACAAGTCTCTCCCCAAACACAAAACATATCTGACCACATGAGAGGCCGCCACATCAAGCACTCATGTTTGTTTCATCAAAAATAATTACATTAACATGCCCACCGCCCTTATTTTTCATCCTCTTTCAAACTCGACTCCAGTTTTTCAAAATAAAACACAGATCTTAAAAATAAAACCCAGGAATGTAGAGGAAGCAGGATTAATAAACACGGGAATAAATAATGTTTACGACTGAGGGTCTGAAGCTGGACTGTAAACTGTAGGATTTGTGTAATTACTTCCTGGTGCGAACGACTGGCCCCGCCCACTTTCCCCTCTCACTACAAGTCTACAGCTTGTACATCAGCAGATATTAATACAGTTATGTACTCAGGAAAACATGTTTATTTATTGGGTGTACTGAAAGGATTAAGAAACATTTAACAAGGAACTCTTTTACAAATGCCAGTGTTTTGGAATATCCTGTTTGAACAAGTGGAAACATACAGTACTTGATATGGAACTATTTAAACTGACAAGTTTCATCTTCCTCACTTGATCTTTTGAAATTCTCGCAATGGCTTTTAAAGATACAATTATGAAAACACAGTACTTTAGAATGAAGCTCAAAAAGATGCACTCAGGTCACCTCTCCACAGATCTGACCTGTAACTTGGTCTTGCGGCATCAACTGTTTGTCAGTCTGAAAATAAGTTTAATTACTGTGGAACGTTTTAGACAAAGCAATTACATCTCCATGGAAACAAGTCAGTGACGGACCCTCCACCAGAAAAGTTATGTAGTGCACCTTTAATGTGGTTTATCTTGAAGGATTTGTCCCACATGAAAAAGTACTTTCAGACTTTCAAAAGTATTGCAGTATTTGTTTCACACTCCTGAAGAGCTACGTATGTGGCCACAGCTGCCCCAACTGGTAGAAACGTGGCTGCCAATCTGCGGCAATGGCCAATCAAACCTACAGCAACTCCATCACCGCAATCAAACTTGGTTGACGAGGTGAGGGAAGTGTTTTGCCCAATGACACCAGTACATGTGCATTTTGGAGACAAACGTTAAACTTTTTTCGAAAATCATCGGACTTGCCTTTGTCTCAACTATCATAATATCAATTTAAAGTGGGACTAAACACCTAAACTCAAAAAGAGAGTGATGGGAGATGAGGGGCGGGGTCTAGAAATATGAGGAACGGAGTGATAGGCCTAACAGGTAACATACTTTAAACTCCGCCCCCTACAGCCAAGTGTTTGTCATCTGAAACGCCTGGCTGTAATCAGGGCAGTTCTGAGTGAAGTCACCAACTACTAAAGGCAGTACAAACTTACTGTACATTTAGCCTTTTTTTTGTTTGTTTTTATTACCAGAAAGCTGCAATTCTACCTCGTTTGCACCGCAGTTGCCAAAAAAATACACGGTACTATTAAAACAGCATATACACCGTCAAGTAGCGGAAAAAGGTGAATTTAGTGTTTAGCTACACTTTAAATATTTGCCTGTTGCTTATTTTAACCGCACAAGAAGAAACATGTGCGAACTTACGGCGAACGTCGCGCCCCAATTAAATTTCAGTCCGACTGCTGCATTTTCAAGTTTATTTCCCCTCCAAGTATTCAAACTTTCTGCCTGTAAATCGTGATATATTTCCCTGTGTTTTCGGAGGCTGTGTTTTGTCCCTGTGGCCTGCAGCGGTGCAGGGTAAGCACAGGGTTAGGTCAGGTTAGGGCCGGGCAGGACATAAGGACAAATGAGTAAATGAGCTCTTTCTTCTTTGGGTTTGGAGCGCCTTCGTGTTTGGTGTTTATGTCCCGGGACGGAGCGGAGGAGCGGAGGAGGAACAGCCGGCTCCCCTGTCCGCTCTATGTGCACTTGGACAACACACGGGTTTACGTTGGGTTTGAAAATGTATCAGGATTACACACGAGGTTTTATTGATACGTCTGGTCTTTTTCAAATATTGGATGAGTTGCAGTTACGGGGAAATGTTTTAAATAAATCATTCTGTCAAAGCGTTTTATTTTCCAGCCTATTTTCGACTCGATCTGTAAATGTTCGTATCAGAATATACAGTAGTAGTAAGTACTTTATCTGCTTAACTGATACTCATTATGGCTACGTCACCTATATTGTTTTAAAGGTGCACCATGTTTTTTTTCTGGTGTGTCTGCCACCTGCTCGTCTCCGTGGAGATCTTACTGCTTAGCCTGAAATGTTCCACAGTATGACATTAATCGTATATCTTGCCTTTATTCAGTTATGGCTAAAAAAAAACTACCTTGAAAAACACATTTGTACTGTGAAGGGGCTTGCTTAAGATAAGTAAAAAAGCCATACTGCGGAACATTCCAGGCAAAACAATAATATCTCCATATCTATCATCATGTAGTGAACCCTCCAGAGAAGTTGGATTTCCCCAGATATTCGTATAAGCAGCTCTGGAGGTCAAAATAAATCATCTGTTTGTTGTCTGCATCTAATTACAAATCATTTTATTGTCCGATAATCAGGAAGTGCATGGTTAGCATACTAGCTGGTATTAGAGCACCGTGATTGCAAACTCCGCTCTGGCCTCGGAAAATTGTGAAACTGCTTATGAATCACGGGGAATAATCACGATTAGGAATAACTTTGTAACTGTAAACCGTTTAAAATAAACCAGTTCTGTTTTCACGTTTTAAAACTTTTATGATTTGGAATTTTGTGTTCTATTGTTTCTATTGTTTCTATTCTTTTTGTTTTGCTTAGTTCACGTTATGAAATAGATGGCTGTAAATACCAATACCTTATTTCACATACTTTGGTCCACTTACCTCAACATAAACCAGCTGTAACTCCTATTTTAAGCACATCTTATGCCTCTCTTTCTTATTCAAACTTTTCCAGGTCTTGTTTCTCCATTGGGAGGAGGACTGTGCATTTGAAGCCCTCAGAGATGTAACCGCACACTGTAGCGGGGGGTAGAACCAGAATGAAGCTCCAGAAATAAGCCCGGCATGGTCCGGCCTCCAAACCAGACTGGATGTGGTGAAGATGTCAAATTACTTAAGGAAACTGCACAGACCTCAAGAGGCAGAGAGCCGGCGGCAAAGAGGAGCAGTGCTTTTCTGTTGGCTACATACATACTTTTGTAAAGAATATGCCTAAGAACAGAAATCTCTCAAATATTTCCAAAAATAATCTAAAGGTAATTGCAAAACTCAGACTCTACTTGTTTTTAGTTATATATTTGCCATCTAACTAAAATGAGCACGTGAAAAACATCTGCTTATCCCATTGTCTTTCACATTTGTCAAGGTTAAGGTTTACTTTATTCATCCCTTGTAAATTAATTCTCTTCATTTGACACATTTTTCAACCAGTGCCACTGGGGCAGTCTATCAGGAGCAATGATCTGCTGCTACAGCACCCGGGGACCTTCTCCAGATCTTGAGCTAGATGGTCAGGACGACCTCAGCTGGAGGATTTGACCAATGGAGGATCTTTTGGGCTGATGGAGGAAACTGCAGTGCCCAGAGGAAACCCACCCAGACACGGGGAGAACATGCAAACTCTGCACAGAAAGGCCCGGGTGATCCAGGATCCAAACCCCGGAACCTTCCTTGCTGTGAGGCGTGAGAGCTACCCACTCAACGTGCCACTAAAAACGACTACATACTGCTTTTGCAATATTGAGGAGTTTATTTGACCCGGACAAAATGAAGTGAAACCATAAGTCCCCCTCCCCTATTTAAACAGCTATGTTATACTGTCACTCTGAGAGGTCTTCTGAGTCTGTGGACTTGGACTTAATAGTCTTGAGGTTTCTTGAGGCTGAACTTGTGAAACAGGAAGAGCAGAGAACCCGGCCCACCACAACTCCACTTCAGAGCTCATATTGAGGAAACAGGGCGACCGCAAAATGATTTAGGTCAGATCAAGAAGGACACTGCACTTCCTCTCTGGGGTCTGAGAAGTTGAGTAATGATATTGCAGAATGTTTTTTCCATCCTCTCACAGTTTTTGATAGTTTGTATCAAACTATAAGTCATGACGAACATAGATATATGAAAAAGAGCAGGAGAAATGGAAATGTCAGTAGAAAACCACTACCGCAAACTGGTGAGAGTAATGCTGTGGTTTGAAACTTAAGGGGGGAGTTTAGCAGTGTCCAGAATTCCTTATGCTCCAACGATTATTTTAATAACTTGGATTTTTATTACATTTGGATGATTATTCTAAGTTAGACAAGTGCTACAATGGTGTATTTTACTTTTCACGTAGTAAGCGCTTTCAAATCTGCCCATTTTTAGCTGAAACATGGCTGCCACTCGACTCCAATAGCCCATCTGACCGTCAGCTATCGGTCACTCACATTAGCACGTTCACGCAGGCAAGGCTTTGTCACCTGCCCAAGAACAACAGTATTTTCTGCAGCTGGGATTGAACTGTCAATCTTTTAAGATGACAAATCCAGCGACGCCTCTATACAGTATTTTACTCCAAATATGTAAGTGCCGTCCCTGAATATGACACTAAATATTTAAATGTGCACTGTGTAACTTTTCTGGTGGAGAATCTGCCACCTGCTTGTCTCCATGGGGATGTTATTACTTTGCCCGGAATACTTCACAGAATGGCATTAAACTTATCTATCGCCATGGAGACAAGCAAGTGATGCTACCAGGCCATTTTCATGCATTTGTAATGAATTCAAGAGAGACACACTTCAACCATTTAATGCCATACTGTGGGATATTCGTGGAAAAGCAAGAGCATCTCAGTGGAGACAAGCAGCCTGTCTGTCCCTCCGTTACAAAAGTTACATAGTGCTCCTTTAACTTCCTTTAAAGGGCCCGTATGACGTTGTTTTCTGATCTATGTTATAATGTTTCCTCATCAAAAACAGACCTGGAGTTGTGTTTTGTTTCATTCACACATGTTTAACACCCAAACCCTGCACATTTAGGCTGAGTTCTTCTCTCAAACTGAAAACACTCTGTTCCACCTTGTGATGTCGTGTGGTAAGGAAGCGCTCCACTGTGTTTTTAAACGCCACACACCTTCACTAGAATCATTTCGATGGTTTCAGCGCTGGAATAACCGATCTCTGCTAAACTAAAAGTAAAAAGTAGCGGGAAAGCGGGAAAACTGCTGCTTCATGACATCACAAGGTGGAACAGAGCATTTAGAGCTTTGGAGATGTGGTCGGACTAATAATAAAGGGTCACTCAAACGTGTGAGAATGAAACAAAACACAACTCCAGGTATGTTTTTTGAGGAGGTAACGACATTATAACATGACTTAAAGCTCTCAAGAGTCAAGGATCTTTAAAGACGACAACAACAAACATGGAGCCCAAATCTTCCCTTTAAAATCTATTCTTTCTCAACGATAAGAGTCACATCATAAACAAATCAAGACAAAATCCACAACATTCACGGTTCACCTCCTCTGTGTTTATATCTGCTGTAGTAGTTATACGCCCCCTCACCTTTCCTATAGACACACTATGTATTTATCCTTCCTCCTCTTCCTCTGGGTGTGTGAAAAAAGGAGACCAGGACAGCAACAGAAGACACTTAGCAACCACATAATTGTTAGTGAGGATCAAACTTCAATCAAACATATCCCAGCTGCGTATGCTTGGCTTTTTCCCATGATCCCGTGGTGTCTGTCGTGTTCCCATAATACCAAAGTACTTTGCTACTACAAATAGCGAGTAGTGAGCGGGTTTGTAAGAGTTTTGTTATAGTTGTAAATACTCATACCTTAGGGTGAACTAATAATGTGTGTTGATTTAATTAAGTTTTTTTTTAACTTTTACTGTGAAGCTTTGGTCGGCCATATTTGCTTTTAAAGCCGTAACACCTTAGTACTTCATAAAACGCTAATTCATGCTAAAAGGCGCTGTATCTGATGTTTACTTTCTTAAAAACACGAAGAACTAGTTCATTTTAAATGGTTTGCAGTGGTCCAAAGTTAATTCTCACTTAACTTATACATTCCGAACATCCTAATTACTCACTGCGATGAGTTTTTAAGTGATTTTCACAGCTCTCAAAAGACCAGAGCGGAGTTTTGTCGTGACAGTAAAGCCGTCAAACAACTTATAACATGCTAACGTACACTTCCTGATTATCAGACAATAAAATGCTTTCTAAGATGTAGACAGCAGGCAAAGGACATATTTTGGACTCAAGAGGTTCTTATACAATATATCTGTGCTGAGGTAAGACGTATTTTGCTCAAATACAGGGGAAAAATTGGGTGCAGAGCCTTTAAGATTATGTATCAAAGCATCTGTTGCAAATAATACTAGTTCGTGGCTGAATACTTAAATGTTAAAATGTGTTTGAACCGTAGACTGTGTAAAGAAGTGGACTAAGTGAGTGTGACGTCGCCCACAGCGTTCGGCTCCAGTCAAATGAAGCTCATCGAGGCCGGAGCAGTTATAGTGGCCAATTCGGAGCCGAGTTCGGTGTTTGGAAATCCAACTGTGAGTATCATAGCAACCAAAGAGCCAATCCGGAGCGAGGCTGTTGAAGGTAACGCCCCTTCCCGCCCGCACCCCTGGTTTAGCAGGGAGCAGGCGCTTAGCAACACTGTCAGTCAAACCTGTTGCTAACGCTAGCGGGAGTTACCTGAGGGAAAGAAGGCGCCTGATTTTTCTGTTATTAATGTTCATATCTTAAGTTACGGACAAAACAGTGAAATAAAAATACCAGGATCATGTAGGGCGGGTTAATACGAACATTTTAAGACCAAAATGACGAGCCGGACAGCAGCAGTTACGGAGTCGAGTCGATGGAGAGTCTGTGGAGCCAGAATTGCGCCCATGCTCACTTCCTATTTGGAACACGACGGCTAGCGCATTAGCTATGTCCATTCATATATACAGTCTATGGATTGAACTAAATGTTATTACCTGAACATTTTATATGACAAACAGTCAGACAAAGAAAATACCTTATTTCAAATCTAGTGCTGTATGGAACATAATTTGCTTTTTGAATACCATCACCAGATCAGATGAAGCATTTCTTAAATACAAATGCAAAATAAAATACATTACAGAAACTCTGAGGTAAAATTCCGTTATACCAACATAGCCTTGCATTTTTATGTAAGCACCACACTGTCCATTGATCACACTGTGTCTATAACATCTTACGTGTAGATTTGCGGCATAATTAGTACCTTTTTTATCTGCTTTTCTCTGTATTTTGGTCAGTTTTAAGTCTTGCCATATGTTGACTACAGGAAAAAGAGTGAGCTAGTTCAGACGCTTCAGTTATTCCCTTGAAACATTGTGAAAAAACAAGGCCACTGTTGTTGATTTTACAGTATAGAGGCTCCTTCCTGGACAATTATGTAACACAAGAAAAGAGTTTTATTCACAGTAACTTTGTTTTGACCTCAGCACTGTACGAGACACACACAGCTCAAGGCACTTCCTGTTGAGCTGTTTCCATGGAGATCCATTCAGAAGTTCAGTCCTGAAGCACGAGAAACTGGCACACTGTTTAGAAATATGCGGAAAATTACACAACACAACGTCTATGACCATAAACGCATTTTAACACGTTTTGTGCATTTAAATCGAATTGTTTTGATGATAAGGGTCCGGCACCTGCTTGACTCATAAAAATGCTCCACAGTATGGCTTTAAACTTGTATATCTTCAATTACAGGCTTGGTGGCATGGCCTGTTTGTCTCCATGGAGATGGATAAGTTTTGTGTTGTACTTCGGAACATTCCAGGCAAAGTATTTTCAGTAAGTTCTCCATGGAAAATAGACGTTTTGGGAGAACACATACAGGGCGCATTAAACTTCCTGACCATAACACTGTAATCATCACGACTACATAAACCATCTCTCTTCTTCTCTCTCTCACTCTATCTAGCTCTGTCTCTCTTCCCCACTTAACCTCCCCTCTCCTCTTTCCCCATTCCTCCCTTTCTCACTCCTCCCATCTCCGCCCTCTTTGGGTTTGAGGCTGTAATCCCAATCAAATTACAAAAAAAAAGTCCAAAGTGTAACAACAATACTGTTTATCTGTTATGAAGGGACAAAATATCAATATGGTTGTTTTCTTATATCAGTATCCTGCATATTGGAACAACGGTGGAAGAAGTACTCAGTTTTGTTACTTAAGTAAAAGTACAGATACCAGAGCAAAAAAAATACTCAAGTAAAAGTATGTCTGTGTAATCCCTCAGTCGTCCAGGTATGATCCATAGTAACTGATTTTTTCTTTCACTATCAAGTAAAAATAAAAGTATCACCTGAAAAAATCTAGTATCTAATCTAGTACTAAAGAACCCCTTTAAAAATGTACTTAAAGAGTAAAAAGTAAAAGTATTTCAGATTTTGAGGTCTAATAAAGCTTCAAATGTAAATTGTGCTGAATTTTGTTCAACAGAAAGAATTGTACAGATTTTTTTCTAATTATTTTTATTTATACAAATGATTTATACAAACTGTAATAAAAAATACTTTTACTTTTCAGTCCAGTTCAAAAATGTAGTGTAGTAGAAAGTACAGATACCTGCTGTTAACTGTAGTGAAATAAGTAAAAAGTACCCATTGTAAAATCTACTTAAGTTAAGTACAGATACCTTAAGTGCAGTACTTTACTACTTTTACTTCATTACGTTCCACCGCTGCGGTCAGGTGCTCATGTTAAAGTTACCACAAAAATGCCCTGTAGAAAGTGAGGACATTAAAATAGTTTGGACAAAAATATCAAACTCTTGGGGGCGCTCTGAGAAACTAAACGTCCTTTATTTAAGAAGAAAGGTCCCTTTACCGTGCACCTTAAACTGCTGACTCAGGTTTTGTTACAGCAGGATGTGAAAGACTCATGAATGCTGCACGTTGTTGTGGCCTCTCGTATAGTATTTTGTGCAGACTTGCTATGCGCAGCTCTGCCCTGATCTAATTTGCGTCACGATCTGATTTAGCCCATCTTTGGCCTTTTCTAGCCCGCATATGTAGACTGCCCCGTCAACGTTTTGCGCCGGACACTCTCCGACTCGCATTTCGTAACGTGAACTCGGACAAAGGTGAGAAATCCATTTGAGCCACAAGTGTGAATGGTCCAAGCCTCCTCCTAAGGGTTTTTGAATGACCCCTTTAACCACATCCTGGCCTCAAAATGTTCAACCACATAAACTGCACTTCGGACCGGAGAGACGATACCACAAAATGCTCAAGCCCCAAGGGTAAAAAGCATCCGCCACACTCAGATACTTGAACAGATAAGATTCAAAATAACAGATCCTAGAAAGGGTTCAAGATTCGTGGAGCTATTTGCTAACTGTTTGGCAGGACGTTTATGGGTTGGGCTATGACAGTAAGCGCTTTTAGGTGCTACGGACTTTAAAGGAGCCGTAACCGATGATTGTAATGTAAAATATATCCATCCAACCATTTTCTTCCGCTTATCCAGGGCCGGGTTGCGGGGGCACTGACGCTTCCTCCATCTCCTCATATGTAAAATGTACTAAAGTCGAATGCGTCCTGCCCCGGTACAGATAAAGTGTAAGCTGTGTGTTGGCTATGTGCAATTATCATAAAGTGTTTTCATCGTTCGAGAACCAGGAAGTCTATTTTGCTGTTAGCATGCTAGTTGTTTGTATTAAAGCTGATGGCAAAACTCCACTCTGGCCTCTGAAAGTTGTGAAACGCGCTTATAAACTCATCACCGTGAATAATTAGGACGCTAGGAATGCGTTAGCACTAGTTCATTTTGAGCTGAAGAAGCGGCGAAACGTCTTCACTCCTACAACTTTTTGTCCAGTTGACATATTTAACTTTTGGCTTTTACTGTGGATCAGACCTGGACGACTGAGGGATCACACAGACACTAGTTCATTTTATTAAATCTTTTTTTTTTTTTAATCAGGTACAGTCCCTTTAATAAACGATATTATCTTCTACAATAACCAAAATGACAACAACTACTAGGCTTACTTCTGTTTCCATTATTATTACAAATAGGACTAAAGCGAACGCCAGAACCGTACCCTTTACTAACACTTAATTTGAACAAAGAATGAATAAACTCACAACGCCTTATACTGACCCCAAGCCAGGGCGTACATCACCAGGTAGGGCATCTGGTGTAAAAATCTTGAATCAATGTATAATCAGTGCAGTACAGAGTTTGATGATTTGTTGCGCTCCAAAAAACAAGAAACATTATATTGACTTAAATAAACGTGTTATGTGTTACCTGATTCCCAAAGTAAATGAGCAAATGATTCTACTTATTCAAAATTAAGATGGGAGAAGGTTCAGTCAGATTCAGTTTATGTCAATATTAAATTAGAAGTGTGATTACGTTTTTGGGTTGAACGTTTACAATAGAGTTAAGTACATTTGAATATTGTTTAAAGGTCCTATATTACTCAGACTTGACTCTTGTGAGCTTTTAGTCATGTTATAATGTTGTTACCTCCCCAAAAACAGACCTGGAGTTGCGTTTTGTTTCATTCACACATGTTTGAGTAACACTTTATTATTAGTCTGTCTACATCTGCAAAGCTCAAAGCGCTCTGTTCCACCTTGTGATGTCATGAAGTGGTAGTTTTCAAGTTAACCGCTACATTTTACCTTTAGTTTTAGAAGAGATTTGCAATTCCAGGGTTGAAATGATCCAAATGATTCTAGCGAAGGTGCATGGAAACACAGTAGAGCACTTCCTGTATCAGCACATGACATCACAAGGTGGACCGGAGTGTTTTCTGTTTGAGAGAAAAGCACAGCCTAAATATGCAGGGTTTGTGGGTTAAACATGTGTGAATGAAAACAAAACAGACTCCAGGTCTGTTTGTGATGAGGAATTAAAACATATATCAGAAAATAGCGTAACATGGGCTCTTTAAGTTGCTGTCCTCCCTATTTCAGCCTATTATGTGTTATGTTATATTTGCAATGTTTTTTTTAATGTTTCCTTGGTATCTGTGGTTCATTATTCTACCACGAGAGCCATAGGACTGAAATTACACTTGTAAAAAATCTAATTATTTTTAGTGGCTTGTTTGTTCATGCCATTATTTTCTTGCCTTTTACGACTTTATAATTAGAAAATTGACTCCTTCAAGATTTTAGTATGTGAGATTTCTTTACTAAGCTTCACCGAGCATGTTTACAGTCCACATCTATGGAGCAATAAACCAGCACTTAAATAAGCAGCGAGGTGTCGTTTTAAGGATATAGAATCATACTGTCTAAGAGGGAGGATTAAGAGGCTTTCATCATTTCATTCTATTTTTGAATATACAGTATGTCTCTAAGTAAAGACTCCGAAATTTCAATTATTCTTGATCTCAGGATAT
>JACM01063038.1:0-10684 GCA_000787095.1 Periophthalmodon schlosseri
TAATTTGGGTTTTTTTTCCCAATTAAATCCCATTACTTTTTATTATCACTTAGTATCTGGGTACAGATTTTGCTGCCTTCTCAGGTCTCATGGTCCTCACCCAGTTTGATGTCCCCGTCGAGCATGAGCAGGATGTTCCCGGCCTTCAGGTCTCTGTGGATGATCTTCATACTGTGGAGGTAGAGCAGAGCCTCCAGCATCTGACGACACACCACCTTAATCTGAGGCTCCGTCAGGCCTCGGTCCAGCTCTGGATCAAATCAAACATATAAAATGTGTTATCTTTTTCGTTTTAAACATGTTTGCAGGTCCACAGCGGAGGAAGTACACATGTCTTTGACTTTATAAAATGTACATTAAGCTTTATGGATACAAGTGCAATAGATTCAGCTGTGACTGGGCATAGAATTCAATAAATAATTTAAAAATACTACTTTAATATGGATCAAACCAATATATTTAGTAACTCTGCACACCCTTTAGGATACGCATGCAACCTACGCTGAAAACCAAGATATACCACATAACCATCTCTCTTAGATATTTTAAAGGTGCACTATGTAACTTTTTCTGGAACCAGATCTGCCATCTGCTCGTCTCTATGGAAATGGTACTGCTTTTAGAGATCGATAGACAGATGAGCGATATGGGTTTTTTCATGGCCAGTTCTGATACCGATTGTTTAGAATCCAGAGTAACCGATGGCCAAAAGCTCTGCCGATATTGTTGGGCCGATATACAAGGCCAAAAGTGGAAAAATTCCCCAAATGATCTCATTTTAATTTTGTACCAACTCATCCACAATATTGTTTTACTATAAACTGGATAAGAGAGCTGTGTAGTAACAAATTTTGCAGTAGCGTCTTTGGGCTAAAGTGTTCAAATAAAGTTTTATGCATGTTCCTCAGGCAGCTGGTCGGCCAAAACAAAATATCGGCCTCTGCTGGAGATCGAAGGCCGACAGCCGATGCGCGAAAAAGTGCAAATAACAGCCCCATATATTTCTAACTGCTTTGCCTGATGTGTTCTACGGTATGACTTTAAACTCATCTATCTCCATGAAGACAAGCGGGTAACACCACCAGGCCAAGTTACAGGTCAGATCTGTGGGGAGGTAACCCTGCTAACTGTAAGAGTGTTTTCTTATGTGTTTGTTAGCAATGAAATACCATAAAAAGCCAAACTGTGGAACCGGAAAACCTACCAGAGAAGTTACAAAGTGCACTTTATAACTTGGGAAAAGGTTACATTTTTTTGTTGTTCTCTAAATCCTGAAAATAACTAGTTGGATAAATTATTTCCTCAAGAGCACATTTACACACATGGGTACAAATATATTGCCAATTCTCAACTCTGCAGCCCAGGACATACAAGGTGAGGAAACTCGCACAAGAGGTCATCAAAACACAGGGAGCGGGCCCATTATACGCACACCTTGCACATTCTATTTGACTCTATGTACAAACGTTACAAGTGTGGAAACCTGAGTTCATCTGGATTACTTTTCTGTGGTAGAGTAATCCCGAATCACACAGTCCCTCTTTGGACCGGGCCCCGCAGACTTTACTGTGGCGATCCGTGTTTGTTTAGCTGTAGAGGAGGCGGGCCCGAACTAGAGCAGGATTAAACAAGGAAAACAGACTAGGGAATTCCCACACTGCACTAGCATTTGAACGCTCCATCCAAGGACACCCCCCCTTCCCGAGTAATGGACCTGTGGAGTTTGAGACCAGCGCTGCTTTTGTGGGATATAAATATGAATCCCATGTATTGTTTGGGAGTGAATCTACGGCATTGGGTTGGGTTCCTGAAAGTTGGACTAAGTTATATCCACACAATCGCGTACTATTTTTGAGGTCAATTTGTGTAGAATTTGTAGAAAAATATGTAAAGGTGCGCTATGTAACTTTTCTAGCACCTGTCTCCAGGGCGATAGCTATGCCTTAGCCTGGAATGTTCCGCAGTACGACACTAAACACCTTGCATTTATTCACTTACAGGTGCACAGGGATTCTGACTGAGTGTAGTCGCCGCAGATTTGACTTGCTTGTCTGAATTGGAAAAAAAAAGTTTAAAGCCATACTGTGGAACATTTTTGGCCTAAAATATCACCTACATAGAGACAATCAGACGGCGGACGACCAGAAAAGTTACATTGTGCATTTTAAATCTTGTTTCATGTTTAATGGGTTTGATGGGAACTATTGTTAGCTACTTATGCGGCAGTCTTTAGGCTTAAAAATGTCTTACTTTGACCCAGTTTTTGCACATTTTGGGGCAGAAAAGACATTTGCCCACTAGCATCGAGACTGGGGCTTTGATTGGGGCTACAGCAAATGCTTACTACCACCGTGTCGTAGGGCAATACACAAAAACCCTCAGGAATACAACTTATGACATAATGATATCTTCTTTCTAAAATAGGTTGGATGTTATACTGGGACTTACCCAACATGTTGGCGTCCACAGCTCCTCCAGGGCAGAACTCGATCATGATCTGAGGAGAGAGAGAGAAAGAGGACAAGTGACGCAAGATGTTAAAACGTAGAGGTAAAGCTGTATTGTAAAGAGATTATTCGGGCTTCGAGTTTAATCACAATCGAATCGAAATCGTAATTTGAATGGATGCAACTAGCTATTTCTGAAGTACCATAATTTCCTCCACAGACAACAAAATACCGAGTCTTAGATCTGTGCAAACGTGTTCTGAAATGTGCTTCTGGTCGTGTATTCATTTGTCAGTTCATAAATCTGCCTTTTTGTCAATTCTCCTGGAAGCGTTTAAAATGTGAAGTTTGAACAGAATCCCATTACCAAACCATAAATCGCAAATCTATTCTCAGCGCTTGTCAGAATAAATCTGGTATTTTTCCCAAATCGTTCAGCCCTAGCGATTATGGTTTGGGTTACATAAGCAGAGGTTAGCAACTAACTCAAGTATGTGTAATATTTTGTGTAACGCATTTTATTCTATTCTGTTTAAATCATCAAGCATTAATAAATATGTCAATAACAATGCATCCAACGCAAAACTATAGTCTTCAAGTGAATTTTAATTTTGATGTAAGACAAAGACTTTACTTATTTAACCAGATCAATTGGATTTATGTAATGTATTGAAAGTAAGCGCGAGAATACAGTACATCCCCTTTTTTTTTTCCATGTTTTAACCATAGACTGTTTATATAAATGGACATAGCTGACCCGCTAGCCGCCGCGTTCCAAATAGGAGGTGAGCATGGGCGCCGGCTCCGTCGACTCTGCAGTGAGCGCCGTCATTTTGGTCTTAAAATGTTCGTATTAACCCGCTCTACGTGATCCCGGTGTTTTTATTTTGCTATTGTGTCCGTAACTCAGATATGAACAATAACATAACAGACAAATCAGGCGTCTTCTTTCACCGAGGTCACTCCCGCTAGCGTTAGCAACAGGTTTGATTGACAGCGTTGCTAAGCGCCCACTCCCTGCTAAACTAATGGCGCGGGCGGGAAGGGGCGTTACCGTCAACAGCCTCGCTCCGGATTGGCTCTTCGGTTGCTATGATACTCGCGGTCGGAATTCCTAATATGAAACTCGGCTCCAAATTCGCCGCTATAACCGCTCCGGCCTCGACGAGCGTCATTTGACTGGAGCCGAACGCCGCGGGTGACGTCGCACTCACTCAGTCCACTTCTTTACACAGTCGATTGTTTGAAGACAAAGAAATAATACAGTAATACTTTTAGTAGTGATGATAAATCTAGGGTAGAAATGCCCGTACCAAAAATGCCACTGTGATGAGATGAAATGTTTTGGCTTAAACATCAAGTCTGACCACACCCAAAAATGCTTCAAAGTAAAACGTGGAGGTAACACAAATACGGGCTGTGTTGCTTTTGGAATAGATCAGTGTTTTAAAAGAAAATATTGTCTGTAGTGCTGACTGAGAAAGAGGACAACAGCTCACAGTATAAACTCAGAAAGTAAAACATGATCATGATATAAATAATAAGTTAGAATATCAACTCCAACAAGACACTGGCAGTTTGTAAAGATGCAGACCCATAAAACCCACCTGTCACAATGATGATTTTGTTCATGATTTAAGGTACAATATGGAAAAGATATCACGAGGGGCTGAATAATAATTGTGTGTAGCTTTTCTTTACGCTACGTTTTATTACTTTTGGCATCACATTAACATTTGAGCAACATAGGGTTTAATATTTCACATATTGGAATCACTAAAAATGACAACTTTTATATTTAATCAAATAATTCATAGTGATTCTCTGCATAAATATAGCGCTAGAACTGTTACTAATGGCCACATAATTACACCTTACCCCAGAACCGATTTCTAGTATGTTACTAACTGCAACTTGCAAGAGCAGCTCACTTTAGGGGTTTTATTTACAAAAAAAAATAAATAAATGAATGTAATATGGGGCGACAGTGGCTCAGTAGGTAGAGTGTTCGTCCACTGATCCAAAGGTGGGCGGTTAGATTCCCGCTCTCGACATAAACATCATTGGTTGAGCGGTCAGATCCACTGACCCGCAGGTTGGCGAGATGAGTGCTGTCGTTGTGTCCTTGGGCGAGACACTTAACCCACCTCACCCCCAGTGTCTGTGTACACTGGTGTATGAATGTGTGTGCGAATGGGTGAGTGGTTCCTTGGTGTATAGCGTTTTGAGTGACTTGAAAGTGGAAAAGCGCTATGTAAAAATGTGACCATTTTACCTTATTCTTGTGCAAGCAAAACATAGCACACAAGTAAGACATTTGTTAAACCCAGTAACTAAAATATGATGACCATTTTTTGTAAATATAACAAATTAGATTACTGCGTTACCTACAAAGTCATCTGAATGAATGAGTTACTGCTCAACACTGTAATAATAATAATGCCTTACACTTGAGGCTTGACAAATCTTCTCAACACTGGTCACTATTCACTCCATCCTCAGTGGTGATAATTATTATTGTAGCCGCAGCTGCGCTCTACCACTGAGCCACTGATGCCCACTGTCACTTCGGTCACTTTACTAATATTTATCGACCAAAGTAGGAGTTTACTATGGCCTAAGAGTAACAAGGGATAAATGAATAATTCACCAAAGTATCTAGAAAACAGTACAAACAGGAAACAGGAAACAGGAAACAGTATATATAGATTAGTAGATATGTTGTTATAGTTGGCCATTTTTCACAACGTGTCCATAAAGTCACTAACAATGCACCTAACGCACAACTTTAGTCTTTAAATGAAGAGACTTTACTTATTTAAGCAGATCAATAGGATTTATGTAATGTATTGCATGTATATTTATGTCTGGCTCCAATTCACTTTACATTAGAAAACTGTCGCCTCTCTCTGTAACTGCTGCTGTCAGACTCGTCATTTTGGTCTTAAAATGTTTGTATAGATCCACTCTGCATGGTCCCGGTATTTTTTTATTTCGCTATTTTGTCCGTAACTCAAGATATGAACATTAATAACAGACAAATCGTTATAGTTGGCCATTTTTTCCCTTTGTGTCCAAAAAGTCCATTCAAATCCCCTTATTATTCACTTATTACTCAGGCTTCGCAAACATAATTTCCCATTTGGTTCTTACATGCAAATTTAGGAGTTTTTGAGTGAGCTTGTAAAAAAACCTTTTTCAATTTAAACAGCCTGTCAAGTGGACATCTGGAGTGAAACTAGGCTTGTAATAGTTGTCCACACTTATTATGCTCCACTGCCAACACATAACGAGCGAGAAACACCAGACTGGCCAAGTGCAAATTAGAACTGCAGCCCAACATGGTGCAAAGTTAGCCAACGATCCAACTTCATTTCCTCTCCTTACATAGACAACGCCGGCAGAACGCTCCAGAAGAATCCGAAAATAAACGGGGGGAAAAGACACTGCCGAAAAACTGCGGTACGCTGCAGTTATAGCGTTGCGTTTTTTTTCAAGAATGATGTCCACTTAACACCGAGGTATGTTTTTCTTACATAATGGGAGAGTGAAGCGGTGATGACAGCACTGGGGCGCGGAGCTTAAAGCATAACAATGAGCTACAGAAAAATCATGTGAAAATGAACAGTGCCTTAAACAGACAACAGCTGTAGTCCAGATCCTACTGTACCAATTGAAACTATTCAAAATTGAGTGACATGAATTACGCTTTTCCTGTTTCCGCCCTTCCACTTTAATCACATCACATTTTGACATAACCTACCTTTATCATAGCGATCAGACTTAAAGGGCCAGTACCTGATTTTTTTCCCCATGTATTTTAGCGAAATTGTGCGCTGTCTGCATCTAATAAAAGCGTTTTACTGTCCGATAATCAGGAAGTGTGTGTTAGCATGCTAGTTGTTGTTAGCATTGGTCTCTGAAAGTTGCGAGAAGCTCAAATAAACTCGTTGTGAATAATTAGGATGCTCTGAATGCACGAGGTGAGTGAGGAATAACTTTGGACCACCGCAAAAATGAACTGGTTCTGTTTTTCTTGTTTTGTAAGACAGAAAAAAAATCAAGTAAACACACGCATTTTAGTCCATACTTTAGTCTGTGTTCTCAGTTGGCTAAAAATGTTCAAACAGAAATAGTTCGGCATTAAACAGCTCTAAAAAAGGTCTTATTTTCTCCCCCGCTCGCCCCTAACCCCGGCCCGGTCCGGCTGCATTCACAGATGTTTTTGGAGGGACTGGCTTGTGTCACCTCCAGCTCTGAACGTGACGTCATTGGTTCTGCTGCTCCAGGAATGTGCCCAGACTGGTTCAGCTTCATTCAAAATACACCTACATTATATAGGCCAACAGATATGAAAGATACTACGACAACAACTACTGCTGCTACTGTTCTAGTGTTAAAGGCCCTGCAGCCGCCTTTTCCCGTGTATTTGAGCGAGATTTGCCTTGCTCCAGTACAGATAACGTAAGTGACGGAAACTCATTTTGCGATTTTAAATATTGTGCATCGAAGTATCGTTTTGGATTGACGGGGGAAACCAGAGAAACATGGGGGAGAAACATGCAAACTCCACCCAGAATGGCTCGAATCGAACCGGTAACCTTCGCGCTGTGAAGCGTAAGTGCTCGCCAGGCTACTGTACAAGCAGCTCTTGAGATCAAAATAAGTCAGCTGCGTTGTGCCTGAATGTAATTATAAAGCGCTTTCTTGTCCGAGAATCAGAAAGTGCGCACTGAGCATGCTAGTTGTTACAATACATTATATATTCCCGCTGAACGCGCCAACGAATTACATTTAAATTGTCTACGTTATCATTTAATACAGTCTAACCTGAGTCAGTCTTTGCTGCGTCATCATTACTCAAGGCACAACGTGGCTTTAGTAACGTGGCTGCTCTCATTCTGTCCAGCGCACGTGAGTTACAGTCAAAACATCTGAGGAACTGAGTGTCCCGTAGAAACAGAAGGCTATAATAATACAAGCACAAAAGAATTAAAGGTGCATTATGTAACCTTCCCGGTGGAGAGTCTGTTAGCTGCTCGTTATTGCTCTGCCTGGAATGTTCCACACGGTGCGTCATTAAACTTGCTCATCTTGCGTGCGTGTAATTACAGGTAACTTAAAAACATCATCACCGACTGGGCTTTCTCCACAGATCTGACCTGTAGCTTGGCCCGATGGCGCCACCTGCTTGTTTCCATGGAGATATACCGTGAAACATTCAAGGCAAAGCAATAACATTTCCACGGAGCTAAGGTTTTCATTAAAGGGCCTGTACCGGATTCCTCCCCGTGTATTTGCGCAAAATTGGCCTTGCCTTAGCGCAGATACGTTGTGTAAGCAGCTCTTGAGGTCAAAATAAGTTCGCTGCGCGCCGTCTGCATCTAATTAAAAGCACTGCATCGTCTGAGGAGTGCATGCTAATTGTTGTTAGCTTTACTGTGATGGCAAAACTCTGCTCTGGTCTCGAGAGTTGCGAAAAGCGCTTCTAAACTCATCACCGTGAATAATTAGGATGCTCTGAATGCAAAAGGTAAGTGAGGAATGACTCTGGACCACTGCAAACCGCTTAAAATGAACCAGTTGCGTTTTATCCAACTGGCTCACAATGCTAACGCTCGCACACTCACAACACGAGCGCCACAGACTGTGTAAAGAAGCGGACTAAGTGAGCGACGTCACCCACATCGTTCGGCTCCAGTCAAATGAAGCTCATCGAGGCCGGAGCAGTTACAGGGGCGAGTTCCGATCCCGAGTATCACAGCAACCAAAGAGCCAATCCGGAGCCGGGCTGTTGAAGGTAAACGCCCCTTCCCTTAGCAACACTGTCAATCAAGCCTGTTGCTAACGCTAGCGGGAGCGACCTCTGGGAAAGAAAGCGCCTGATTTGTCTGTTATTAATGTTCATATCTTGATTTACAGACAAATCGGTGAAATAAAAACACGAGGATCACGTAGAGCGGGTTAATACGAACATTTAAGACCAAAAAGACCAAGTCTGACAGCAGCAGTTAGAGGGAGGGGTGACAGTTTCTCAGTGTAAAGTGAATCGGAGTCGATGGAGCCGTGAGCGCGCCCATGGTCACTTCCTAGCAGGTTGGCTACTAGCACGATCAGAAACTTTTAAGTAAGTGTCTGTCTACTTTGTGGGATCCAAGGTTTATATTCCAATCACGTTTTCATAAGACTGACAAATCAAGTCCACTTCCATTGTCAATTTGAGAGCTGGCAACTGGCACCGAACGCCAACTACACAAACTTAACACAAGTAGTTCCTAGTTCGTTTCCAGGTATTGTCTCCAAAACAAACACACAGAGTACAGTACAGTACATGATGTAGCCTGTACTTATGCATTTTAACAGCATCTGTCACCTCTGTCTGTTCTGTCTGTTCTGCCATGTAAGCGCGGTGTCACTACTTTAAATACCTTTAGCAGCACTTTTACAAACAGAGTATTGTTCTTAAAGGCAAAGTCCCGGATTATGTAAGCGTCGATACTTTGGACTAGGTAACCAGCTCTCTCAGCGTATCTTCAGTTTTGAGAAGGAGAAGAAGTAACATTTGTTTGAATTTTTGTTATTTGTTATTACTGTAAATTGGGCGTTTCAAATTATTACGTTCTTAACTTCACTCCTTCAGTTTAAAGCGCATAATTTAAAACAAATATTGCCAAAATATGAAACACATACAACTGCAAATCATCACAATTCAACAGAAAATATTGAATGTTAATGGATTTTACCAACATATTTTTCTCCTTTATGACATTAACGCAGTGGTGGAACGTAACAAGGTACTGTACTTAAGTAAAAATATTAGGTATCTGTACTTAAGTAAATTTGAAAGTGGATACTTTTTACTTTTACTTCACTACATTTGAGAGCAATATCTGTACTTTCTACTCCAATACATTTTTGAACAGGGCTGAAAAGTAAAAGTATTTTTTATTATTGTTCGAGACCTGCCGAAAAGCCTGAGCTTCATAATTTGAGCAAACAAAAATAGTAAAAGTATTTTTATTATTGTTCGAGACCTGCCGAAAAGCCTGAGCTTCATAATTTGAGCAAACAAAAATATACAAATAAAAGCAGCTAAGAAAAAAATAAATTCTACTGTTTCTACTGAACAAAATCCGGCATAAATCTGTATCAATATCGATACATTTGAAGCTTTATTAAATCTCAAACTCTACGCAAAATACTTTTACTTTTTACTCTTTAAGTCCATTTTCAAACGGGTACTTTAATACCTTTACTTAAGTTGATTTTTTCATGTGATACTTTTACTTTTACTAGAGTATTTTTTCGCTCCGGTATCTGTACTTAACAAAATTGAATACTTCTTCCACCGCTGCATTTATGGACCACATTTTAGTCACTCTACAACTGCTCCTGTCTCTTCAAACTGAAAGTGAGCAGACACTTTAAAACTTTACAAAGAAATGAGTCGCCGGTGAAACTTCCCGAGTCCAGACGGTGTGATTGGCAGGTGGATTGGCCAATCGGGGGTGCGCATGGTCCGTCCGTATCGATCCGTATCGAAACAAATATGGCTGCTCATGAGGAAAAAGTATCACAAGGGACTGGAAAACATCGCAGATTTGGGCAGAATGAGCCGCTTCGTTTCACACGCGTCACTAAAAAAAAACAAATGTCATTGCGTAATCACGTCGGGTTGGACTCGAGACGTGACGGAGGGAGAGGTGACCAGACTCACTCCATCTGTGTAAATACATGTGGATGAATCAGAAGGATGGTCTTAGGAATCAAATAATAGCAAATATAGATGCAGTTATTTCAAATTGTCAATGATATATTTGGGTCTTTCTAATTGAAAAGTCTAAAGTCGGTAAAGCCTGTGGTTTGGAGCAGAGTTTGAGAAAAACTTTAAGAATATTTAATTAAATCAAATAAAGAATTGTGATTGATTAATATGAAGGTGATTTTTGCCCTACAATCTAATGTCGTTAAGTTTACATACACCCCCTCTGTGTCTCTCTGCGTGTGTGTGTGTCTCTCTGTCTCTGTCTGTCTCTCTCTGTCCCTCTCTCTGCCTGTCTCTATCTTTCTCTCCGTCTCCCTCCGTCTCCCTCCGTCTCTCTCCGTCTCTCTCCGTCTCTCTCCCTCTCTGTCCCTCTCTGTCCCTCTCTGTCCCTCTCTGTCCCTCTCTGTCCCTCTCTCTGCCTCTCTCTGCTCTCTGTGCCTCTCTGTGCCTGTCTCTGCCTGTCTCTGCCTGT
>KN473326.1:0-17350 GCA_000787095.1 Periophthalmodon schlosseri
TGCAATGAATATTTGTTCTACTTAACTAATGCAAATAAATAAATTTCACAAAATTCTTAGTCTAATGTGTGTATGTGTATTTCTATGTATTATGACCTTAAAAAATACCTCATGAACAAGTATTAAAGTTCTAAGGAAACATAATGCATGCAATCATAAAGGTAGTCGGTCGGTTAGGGTTAGGATTACACACACCCATAGACCACAGACACACATACGTAGTTTGTAAAGGTACAAATACACACACATACATAGACACATACATTATTACATACTTTAATATAACAAACATGTACACACATATATACATAAGTATATATCCAAACATCCATCCACACACGCAAGCACGCACACGCGCACACACACACACACACACACATTTCATCCTATTCATCACCATTTTTATCAATAACCGACTTGCAGATACATGAGAACACATTCTATCTGTATGTCATCGCATATGAGTAAAAATAACAAACAGGTTTACATTCATTTGCATTTACAGGCACAGGAGTATCTGAAAGACGCCCACATGGAGCATTCTTCACACAGCCTAACATTGCCTAATGCCTATTAATGTTGTTTAAATCTCACAATCATTTTAGACTAAAAACTAAAATACCCGCGGGCATCACGGTGAGCGGTCACCCGTGCAGGTCATGCGCCTTCTCAAGCCTGAAGAGAAGTTCTGCTGGCTGTTATGAGCAACAATAACGCACGCGGGCATATGACTGCTATTGTGCTGCATAATCAGCCTCTAAATGGACATTGAATGCGAGGAGTCTAGCAAAAAATCCGGAACAACTTTATTTCTAATCAAGGCTATTGAGTCTGCCCTTTCTAACAAAACGGGAAGTGAAATTTGAGAACTCTTTACATACTTTTCCTCTACAGTTTACGGTATTTTAGTGCAAGAAAACATGACTTAGCCTCCTCAGTGCGACTGGAGTCTTCAATAGGCCTATGAGAACAGCGCACTGTCAACCTGTTCTTTCTTGCGCACTTACCTGTTGCGTCGGCGCGGCTCCAGTTGCGGTCTGCCTCATAAACAGCGGCAGAAGTTTGCGAACATGACGGTCAGCTGGTTGTGCGGTTGGGCACAGACTGACGCGGTTTGGCCGATGCTCATGTGACCCGCGAGTCACGCCTATTCCATCATGCGCTCCGTATTCAGCAAAAGTATCAGGCTGTGGACAGAAATATCATAAACACGAGGCGAAAATGTCGTTGGTGCCAGTTTAGAACAAATCCCGATAATCATCCAAGTCTTGGCTCAAATGTCTTTAGGATCTTAAATCGGGTTTAGTTGTGTTGAGCAAATTTCATTTCGTAAGATTTTGTCCATCCTCTATATGTTGAAAGTACTCGATTTTGTAACTTAAGTAAAAGTGCGCCTAGAGAAGTAAAAGTAAACGTGAAAACCCGTTTAAAAATGTACTTCAATAGTAAAAAGCAAAACAATTTCGATAAGACTTTGAGTCTTATAAAGCTTCAAATGATGATTTTGATACAGATTTGTGCTGAATTGAAAACAATTGAATTGAATCTTAGAAAGCCTAAGTCTTTTCAGCAGGTCCCAAACAATAACAAATACTTTTACTTTTCAGTCCTGTTCAAAAATGTAGTAGAGTAGAAAGTAAAAAGTATCCACTTTAAAACTGACTTAAGTACAAATACCTAAAATTTGTACTTTACTACTTGCACTTTGTTACATTACAGCAAAGTCTGTAGAGTTCTTGAGTATCTTCAGACGCCCCAGTGAGTGGATGTGGTGGACATGCTGCTGTGGTCAGTGATGTGGGCAGATGGGTCAAATCTGCATTTTCACACTATCCCCTGAACAGTCTCCAGACAGAGCAGCCACTGCGGACACTACCGCTGTCTCGCCTGATGGATTGATATTATAAACATATAGTAAATAATATACAGTACCTAAGTTACAAAAGTGCATTGTTTACTTTTACCATGACACCCAGTTTAATACAAGTCAGTGTGACACCTTATTAGCAGCAGCACAGGCAGATCCAGGCCTGATTACTGACTCACATGTTCGCCGTTTGCTCAGGTCACATGGCTCTGCCTCCACTCTGATCCACAAGTGACTGAGTTCACTCACCATTACCAGTCACCAGTCCAATTAATTTCATTATTTATGCATTTTATTTAGTTAGTTAGAGAAGAGATTGTGTTGGGCCTATACATTTTTGGCACAAGCACTGGATCATATGGAAGTCAAATGCTACAAATTCCTTGCTGGTCACATGAGCGGGTCGGTTCACAATGCCAGAAATCTTCCACTAAATTCCAGCAGTTCAGGAATCTTGAATATCTTAGAGATGGCTGTTTCCTAAATAGACACTAACAACATTATCAAGTATAAATTGCGGCAACATGAACCTGCCAAATCTGTACTTAAAGAATCAGCAGCATCACGTTTTAATGTGAAACTATCATGAAATTACATGACAGTTTCGTGTCAAAATGTGATACAAAATGATCGTGAAATAATGTGATGTAAAACGAGGAACTACAGCGTGGCGTTTGTATGGTGAGATACAAACAGGGAAAACTGATGTTGGAATGACTTTCCCCACCCGTAGTAGCAGTAGTAGTAGTAGTAGTAGTAGTAATAGAAGTAGTAGTACTGCTTGTGAGTAAATGGCAAGGCTGCATCACCAATGGTAAGATGAGCCCATGAGGAGCACTGAAATGTGTCAGTGCTGTAAGTTTCCTGTGCTCCTCCACATCCAAGTCTGCAGCTGAGTAAACTCAGCTGAGTCTGCTCTTTATGCAGAGGCTGCACACACACAGTGCACTGCACACACACAGTGCACTGCACACACACAGTGCACTGCACACACACAGTGCACTGCACACACACAGTGCACTGCACACAGCAGGACGCAGCTCTCATCTGTCATTTCATGATCATTTTGGATCACGTTTTAACATGAAACTATCATGTAATTTCGTGATATTAAAACATGACACTGCTGATTTTTATTGAAGTACAGATTTGGCAGTTGTTCGCTGCCGTAGTGACTTGGTAAGTCATTGCATGTGTAAACATAGCAAATGATCCAGCCTTTCTTCTATCTCGTGTTTGGCTCCATATTTCTGCCAATTCAGTATATAAATATTTATTCTATAAATCTCATGTTTGGCTCCATATTTCTGCCAATTCATTTTAACTAGAAAACATCTAGTTATCATTGTGCTAAGTGTAGGTCTATAACCAAATCATATTCAAACATTAACCTAGATATGAAACAGCCTTTTACTAACACCCACTGGCCACACTGCAGATAAGACACTCATCTAATCCAGCTCGTCCACTTTTGCACTGAAGAACCTTGGACCACTTTACAATAACTACACTTTAATTAGCTGCAATAATTCATAATGAATAGTTTATTAAGAACGAGTCAGGTGAAATAATTTAAACTTTAGTAGTTAAAGGTGCACTGTGTAACTTTTCTAGTGGATGGTCTCCCGTGTCACTGCCTTGAAGGTTCCACAATATTGCATTAAACCCATCTATCTTCAATTGAGACTCGGTGAAGCTACCAGACGAACTTACAGGTCAGATCTGTGGAGTGGCAACCCAGCTCAAAGTAAAAATGCACGTTTTAGCTATAAAACACCTGTAATTGAATAAATGCAAAATGGACATGTTCATTACGATACTGGGGCAAAGCAATAACATCTCCATGACAGCAGATCCCTCATCATCTCAAAGTACATTTATTCATGATTTTCAAAGGCAAACCCAGTTGTTATGGTACCACTGCTGCCCACACGCGCTACAGGTCACAAATGTCATCGAATCATCGTCTGGTCCGCTCCGTTTGACCCAGGCCGGCAGGAACAGCGCCCCCCGCGACACCTGGGTCACCCTACACTCCATACTGTCACACCGTTTGCACCGGACCTTCTGAGTGGGCGTCCCTTCTGTACTTTGAGGCAGTTGTCTTTCATTCACACTTTGAAATGAGTATTCTTGCCTTAACTGTTTCAAATCCGGACTTGCCATTTCGTCCGTTGACATCGCAGCAAAAACTCGGGGTGACAGCGATCCACTTAAAAGCCCCTCCCTAAGGTGGCCGCTTTTGGGATTCTTCAGGTTCGAGATCTTGCTTCGGACGCAGCTTTTATATTTGGGTGCGTTTGATTTGTGTATTTCGTAAATGTGGTTTTCAATGTCTTCGGCGAGTTTTGAAGTTTGGTTGCGGTCACTAGGTTGGGCGCAAATTGCAGACAGAAGAAGTTGAACGCATTTAGATCGAACGGGTGAAGAAATTGTTTTAGAATTATTCGCTTTCTGTTCCAATGTGGGTTCGATCTCACTTTTTAAAGCCACATCAGTCTTTCCAAGTCGCTCCAGCTTCAAATCTCTTTCCTTGCCATATTCCTTTTTCCATTTCGCCAAAATATTCTTCAGAATCTTTTTCACATTGTTGTTTTTGCAGGATTTGAGGACTCGGTATAAGACTCTGACCGTGTCCGTGGTTTCCATCTGTTCGGCTGAGACGTGCTGCTCGTCCAGGTCACCAAGAAGCACCAGCACGTCGCTGTAGCGTCTCTGTTCATTTAGTCTGTCGATTTGCAGAACACATTGAAGCACATCCTTAGTATCCATAATCCCTGCAAGAGCAAAGACTTGAAATGTAGCTACAAATAGGTGATCCAACACTGGTATTTGCTGGGTTGGATATCGGCTTCCAGATCAATACCTGGGATCCTGGTTGGACATAAATCAATGTCAGTCCAGAAATTCTCATTTGAATTTTTATTTACACAACGCTGTTCTGTAGTTACTAGTGAGATAAATAACAGCTATGTAACACTTTTTATTTTTGAACTAAATGCCGTTTTCAGTCTCTAGTTTTAAATATCTGCCGATACCCGATATCAGTTCATAGCATTGAAATCGGGATCAGAACTGAAAAAGCTGGATCGGCGTATCTCTGGTTACAAACAGTCACAGGACAAAAATGGAGAAACTAATTTTGATATTCTAAATGACATACAAGTTAAAAGGTACACCATGTAACCTTTCTGGTGGAGGGTAAACCACCATTACTTTGGAATGTTTCAGAATATAGTCTCAGGTCAGAGCTATGGAAAGGCTGCTCGACATAAGGTGGCATGTGTTTGGTATTTAAAGTATAATTGAATACATTTTAATGCCATACTGTGGAACATTCCAGTGAGAGCAATAGCATAACCATGGAGACAAGCAGGTGGTGCACCCCTCACCACAACAGTTACAGTTAAAGATGCATTTTACACTGCAGGTTAATACTAAAGCCTAAGTAGACTCTATATTTGCAGATCTTACAAGCAGCATCTCAACAGAGCGCAAACATGAATATTTAATATTAATAGTTGTCTTAATTAACGTTTATCTGAGCTATGTAATACCTGTAATCCATCATTGTTCCTTCACGCATAAAAACAAACCGTCTTGAAGGGGGCAGCCATGTTGAATGTCTTAAAATAACAGAGTGGACATGTTGCCCGCAGCGGCCACTAGATGGTGCTGGCGCTCAACTACAACTCAAAGCGTGACATAATACTGTGTTTTTGAAACTATTCTTCTCATCTTAGTTACGGCTATTTAATGACTAATGCTGATGTCATGAGACCACTTGGATTCTTTCTTGGGTTTAGTGTTTGTTAATGTGGTCAGTGACAATAGTATATTCTAATTATTAAAGAATGTTTTTACTTTTACTTCACTACATTTGAGAGCAGTATCTGTACTTTCTACTCCACTACATTTTTGAACAAGACTGAAAAGTAAAAGTATTTTTTATTATGATTTCAGACCTTCTGAAATGACTGAGGGTTTATTATAATTTGCGCAAACAAAAACATACAAATAAAAACAGTAGAAAAAAAATAAAAATAAAGTTATATATATAAGATATGTTTATTCTTACTCTTAACTTATTTGCCTATATTACGGATCTTTGAATGTGATATTTTGGATAGGCTTTATTTTTGTCTTATTTGTTACTCCATTTTGTTGCCAAGTATTTTGATTGTTTCTATTGAACAAAATTCAGCACAAATCTTAAACAGAATCACATTTGAAGCTTTATAAAGACCTCAAAATCTGCATGAAATATTTTTTACTCTATTAGTACATTTGTAAACAGGTACTTTAATACTTTTACTTAAGTTGATTTTTTCATGTGATACTTTTACTTTTACTGTAGTATTTTCCCCCCCTGTATCTGTACTTAACTTAAGTATCCGTATTCTTCCACTCCGTTTTAATACTTAAGTGGCAGTTCTTCCAAACAATTACTTACACTTGTGTCACTGTTGTTTCAAACTCTCGGTCTTGGGAGAGAATTTCAACTATGTCACGGATGAATTGGGTGAATTGTGGCTACACGTCGGGATGAGGGTGAGGATGAGGGAGAGCGCTGTCCTCGAGCGAGACGTGACATGTCTCAGAGCCCTGGGGTTTGTAAAAGCAGAAGAGAAAATGAACAGTTAGGGGGTACGAAAGCAAAAAGACAGCTGTTAGTTAGTGTTATTAGTGACTGTGTTATTACTACTACTACTACTACTACTACAGGAATGGGGAAATAAATACAAGGTGGGAGGTGGGTGGGATTTCAGGCTTGCAACAGCAAAGAATGGGAAGTGCAGAAAAAGAATAAGAATGACAAACTGTCCTGCTGACAGTAAGAACACATGTTTTTCAAGGTATATTTGAGCAGTTAAAACGCCCGTAGTGAAATAAATGCTAGATAGAGGTTGAAAAAACTAATAATAAGACTTTATGTTTACGATAGCACTCACATTATTCTTACTCTTAACTTATTTAACCATATTACGGATCTTTGAATGCGATGTTTTAGATTGGGCTTGGGTTAAACTGTTTTATTTTTGTCTTATTTGTTGCTCCATTTTGGTCTGATTGTTTCTACTGAACAAAATTCAGCACAAATCTTTAGCAAAATCAATACATTCAAAGCCTTACAAAGACCTCAGACTCTGCACGAAATACTTGTAGTTTTTTAAGAATGCATGTTTTTCAAGGCGTATTTGAGCAGTTAAAACACCCATAGTGAAATAAATGCTGGATAGAGGTTTAATGCCATATTTCGGATCATTCCTGGCAAAGCTATAACATCCCCAGTGGAAAGTAACTGAATATATTACCAAAAAAATACATTTATACTAATTAAACTAGTTTTGAGTAACTGTGGTTCTGGTACAGTTCCTCTGTAATGGTTCATTTTCACTTCAGTTTCACCTGCATAACAAACAGGGCAACAGGAATAAAGCTGTTTGTTCCAGGTTTTATGAGATACAATTACATTCTTCCTGAAGATGTGAGACAGGCCTCGACTTTGACAATGTTTAAATCCAGGCTCCAAACTGTTCTGTTTAGCTGTGAATATGACCGAAAGGTTTTTATTCTGGCTCTTCTTTTACGATGATTATTTATGATTATTTATGTTTTGATTTGTTGTATTGTTTTATTTGTATTGTATTGTATTGTATTGTATTGTATGTATTGTATTGTTTTGTTGTTTGATTTTAATGTCTTTCTTATTCTGTAAAGCTTTGTGTATGAACTTGCCATCTCATGTTTTTTTTTTTACACTACAACTACTTGATGTAAAAGTATTCCAAGTATTCAGAATACAGTCCCATTGGACCGTGTAATTCAGTATTCTATAACTAAATACATCTTCAAAGTATTCTTCCATCACCGCCCACCCCATCAGAAAAGTCTTATGCTGTATAGATATTTTTAACATCTATTTTTCTTTCATAAAGAAGCATTTTATGGAGCTAAATTATTCCCTGACTGTGGTAAAGATGGACTGGTGTGGGCAGAGGTCAGTTTTAGTTTTAGTTTTTCCTCGAGTGATGAAAAACTCGAGGTGCTGCTTTACATAAAAAAATTAAAATGCACTAAAAAAACAAAACAATTATGTACAAAGGCTGGGTACACGTTATATGTTTATGGTCTGTTCAAAGGATCAGTGTTGAAACTGTATTCTAAAGTATTGCACCTAAAAGTGAAATGGTAAGTGATGAGTCATCGGATATTTTTAGATATTTTAGGTGTAATCTTTGACCTGTTGTGGTAACAATGAGTTGCCATGTTGCCCTCTGCAATTACACCCAACTGTCTAATGTGTTGCCTTTGCACACGGCCACATCCTCCCCTCTATTTAAAAAAAAAAAAAACATGAACAAAAAACTTGGTCTGTATGTTTCATTTCTATGCGCTCTTTGAGTCAGCTCCTACAAACAGGAATGAGCACTAAAGTCTAGTTCTCCATTGAGGCCTCTGAGGAAGTCACAGAGAGGTCAAAGGTCAGGTTAGCCTATAGGGACAGATATAATGAACGCTAATTTCTACTTAAGCCCATGGATCTATTAAAATAAGCCTTACTCTAACACAAAACCATGCGAATTTAGCATTTTGTTTCAGTAAATATCTATTATATCAAACTTGACACTATAAAAATCTACAACCCCTTTCCGTTGTAAGCAAAATTTTATGTCTGCATTAAATTTTAACATCAAAAACCGTCACAAGTTCATCATGGACAGGATTATTCATAACCTCATAAATAACAGAGCAGTCTGCTTGTATTGGCTGGTTATGTAATCAATGCAGAGCCCCACCCTGCTAGAGTTACATTAAAATGAGCTTTTAGGACGGCGGCATCTGGGACCACAGTCTGAGAGCCTCCCCTGGGAACAAATGTCATTAAGTCCTCTCCGTATCAAGTTTTTCAAATCACAATAATGGAAGTTAAAGCTCATAAAAATGTTAAGAATGCGCCGGGCTCTAGACGCAAGATCCGGCACGTCTTTTTGTTTTGGTGCCGGAGACTGTAGTGGACCATGTGACTTTTTCAAGACAGCAGGGTCCCTCACTCCAAACTGTGCGAAAAGGGTGGGGTCGCTCCTCTCTCCCCCTCTCTTTTCTCCTCCTTCGAACACACGAAACAAACTCAGATTGCAAAATTCAACTCCCAGTTTGACTTTGCACCGTTTTCACACGGGCTGCAATCCTAAACTCGCATCTTATCTTAACTAATTCCTTGACTAAACACACCAGTCAGTTCCTTCTTCCTCCTCGCTCCTTTCTTATCTGAACGAATGGAATTTTACCAGCACTTCAGCTTTGATACGGCTCCGTCCATTAGGTGGCGCCCTTGTCTATGCGCATTACACTTCATTCATTTGCTGTCTCACATCCTGCTTTTGTTTTGGCCCCGCCCCCTGCTGCCTGGACCACGCCACCTCCTCCACCGCCACCTCCTCCTCCCATGCGTGACCGCGCGCACACACGCACGCGCACGCAGACCGCCACCCCACCCCACCCCGCCTTGTCGTCTTCTTGAGAAATCTCACCCAAAAGGAGAGGGGGGTTCTTGTTAAAATGATCTCGCTCATGCATTGACATTCGTGGCAACACAGACATGGCTTTGCCTGCACAATATGCACCGATGCATTTGTTGTATTTGATGAGCTGGCGTTTGATAAACCAGTCATGTTCCTCCGTCGTCTCACGCCCACCGCAACCTTGAGGTGATCACACAAGACTAGAGTAACGTTTGTTTTCTTTGTGAAGGGGAAATCTTTCAGGGAGGAGTTGAAAGTAGACAAAAAAAAAAAAAAAGTCACATATTTGGCAGCTAGCAACATGGAGGAGGAAATTAGCCAGATATTGGATGGATCAGTGATACAGCAAATTGTATTAAACCTGGAATTCAATAAAGGCTCGCTATCTGGCTAGCTATATTTAAACGCACTTTAGTATTTGACGAAAATTGCTAAGAAGACTTACAGTCTATGGGCTAACTGTTCTGTTGTGCTAGCTGTTCACTATGACTTCCTGGCATTTAGACGGGATATCTTTGTGTTTTATTGTTCTGTTCCTATGTATATTTGTTTTTTGCTGACTTTTACGTGACTTTGGTTCACTTTGGTCAGCTGAAGTAGTTTTAAATGTGCTATATAAACAAACTTGTATTGTGTCCTGGCATTTGCAGGTTGTAGCAGGTACAGAATGATACTATACAAATATATTTCCATAAGTGTTAGCTTCACATCAATGGATTGTTTATTTACTGCGGTGAAACTGAAGGCTACACATTTCAATACAAGAAAACTATATAATACCCATAGACGGTATATATAAATACTACTTTATACAGTCTATGAGTTTGGAAGTGTGAAACAAAGGTTAAAGTTATAGGCCTCGGGCGACAGTAGTTTAGTCGGTAGAGTTCGAATCCCGCTCTCGACATAAACGTAATTGGTTGAGCGGTCAGATCCACTGATCCACAGGTTGGCGGTGCGATTCTAGGTCCCACAAATGAATACTGTTGTTGCGTCCTTGGGCAAGCCCCCGGTGTATGAATATGTGTGTGAATGGGTGAGTGGTTCCTTGATGTAGAAGGTGGAAAAGTGCTATATAAAAATGTGACTATTTACTAGAGACAAAAACATTAGCAACCCCTTCGCTACATGATCAAACTGTATATAATCTTTATGCATCTACCCAACTTTGACGCTAAAACGATTCAAAATTCTCTCACCACATGTTGCGCATTCAAACGCAATGATTCCCAACAACTGTTTTCCCCCCACCCGATGACGCTTACCCGTTTGGACACGTGCGCGGCCTTATGGGAAATCCCGGGTCAGAGATGCATTCATAGCTTCCCACAGAGGGGCCGGGGGCCGCGGCGCAGTTGTGGTCCATCGGCCGGGCTCCTGTGTAATGTGATCACAGGGGAGGGCCGGGGCAATCTGCGAAATGTGCACATGCGTCAGGAGTGGATTAGCGCTAAAATAATCCAAATTATTGTTCAAGACTAAGGTTTAACGATAAGAGGATTGGCAGCGGTCATTGTTGTAATAATCGTAATAGGTAATAATTTAACAGTGATGTCATTTTGTCACAGCCGGCCAACTTATTTATGATTGAGCACATACTAAAATTTCAAACTCAGTTTCACTCCATAGACTTGATACCGATTCCAATACAACTATAATAATAAAAACACTCTTGATTTAGTCAATAGAATGTGATTTTTAACATTAAATGGTAGCACTTTCTTTTCTATTCCCATGTGGCCTTAGATTCCAGGTAGATTCCATAGTGGTTCATGAGCGTATACTAGTCTATGTGGCCCAAATTCTGGGCCCTGGGTACAAATGAAAAATGCTCAACGCAGACTGTGTGAGGGGCCCCCCTCTGCACTGGACCCTGGGTAAACCCCCACTGGACCCTTTACCCCCCCAGTCCAACACCCCTGTGTTTTTCTGATGCAGCTCAAGATCATTCTAAAGCTATTCAGGAAAGGTTCATTTCTGTCCTGTGAATGTGACTTTTTAGTATCGACACCTGCTCAAATGAGTATCTAGTTTCGGTATAGTTTTAGTATCTGATTTTTGATACTTCTGACGACCCCGTTGGCCACTCTGCAACTGATTTGTTGTGAGAATCCCAACTGAAGATAAAACGTCTTTACAATATTGTGAGATTAACAAAACATCTTGGAAAATACAGCAAATTATTTATGACTCTAGTGTCTCTTGTGGCTATGGTCACAATCGATCACCCTTCAAATCAATCAGAGCTTTTGTTTAATATAATTTCTTCCGTATGTCTCTAATCTTAAATGTCTCAAGTGTAAAGTTGTAAATCACTGGTTCTTTTCTGTGTTTGTTCTGTGGCATTATAATACTAACAATAATAGTTAATGGGCCCTGTGTGTTTGTAATAGGCCTCATTTATTGCAGGGCGTTGCATATGAGGCTGTAAAAGTTATGGTATGTAGCGCTGGTCTACGCTGTTAAAACATGTAGGCTAAAGTATGTCTCCCTACGTAAACCCGTAGCGTATATAGGTCTATCTATATGACTCCGGACTAGTTTAAACATCTACCTGAGATGACGCTGAGGTGTGTTCAAGTACATCAAGATAAGAGGAGAATAGAGCTTTTGTTTGTGGAGGCAGCACCCAGTGTAAATGCCCATAGTAACTTAGCTTTTGTGCTAAAAGAGGATTATCGTATCTAATACTAATACAACAGTGAGACGTGTAGGTACCTGGGTAACTACACTGTTACCGATAGCTGTATTTGGTCTGAAAAAAATGCGTTTATCAGGAATCAGTCCTGGAAATTGGGCCAATCAAATTATGGTTAATGTTCTTTTGTTTTTTTGTTTTGTTTTTATATAGCGACAGCATTCATCTGTGGGAGCTGGAATCGTACCGCCAACCTGTGGGTCAGTGGATCTGCCCGCTCAACCAACGATGTTTATGTCGAGAGCGGGATTCGAACCACTAACCTTCGGATCAGCGGAAAAACATTTTACCAACTGAGCCACTGTCGCAAATTCTTAGCGTAGTCTATTTCAACCATTTTCATTCTTCATTTTGAAAAATCTATGCACTGGCATCAGTCGATATTTGCACTTTTTAGCGTATCTGCTATCGGCCTGAAATCTCCAGCAGAGAACAATATTTTGTTTAGGTCGACCAGGTGCCTAAAAAAAATTGCATAAACCAGTTATTTTGAACACTTAAGCACAAAGAGGACACTACACAAAAGGTGCTCTTATCCAGTTTGTAGTAAAACAAGGTAGAAGGTAATTCTGAAATCAATTTAAATTGTATATTTGGGGAAAAAATATACCTGCATATCGGTCAAAATATATCGACAATTGGTTTCTCTGGGTTCTAAACAATCGTATCAGCACTGGCCATGAAAAACACCATATTGGTCGATCTCTAATTAACATCATGACTAGATTTATGTTGATATGCAGCTCTACCACATACGAGACAATATGATACAGCTCCAAAATGCAACGTGACCCCATTTACAACAGAACAAAACACTGCTTGGAGGAACACTAGCTTCTCCACTTGTAGCATTGTGCGACTGTTGACCTTTTTATTTCCAAATTGGAATTTCCCTGTACACACTAGACAGGACAGAGCAGCATGTCCCATCCTCTGCACATGTTCAACCCCCCCCGCCCCCTCCCTCCCCTTTTTGGCAATTTCCGTTGGTTTAAATTCCAGATACACCAAGAGGCATAAACGTGGATAACGCACTACACCGTCTAACATCATCTAGCTTAGCATCTTACCAAATTTCCTGCAACTATATTTGATCTATTGCTTTCATCAATATGCTAACCACGTTTTAGCTACATGGTTAGCAAGTCAAATAACGCAAACGTTGGCTCGCTGATGACAGAAGTGTGAAAATGTGCCTCGCGGATGCTAACTGGACGAGAGCCACAGGAATGTACACGTGCTGGATTGGAGACGTTGTCAGATTCCAGCCAAAAAAGACGAGCTGTAAAACTCCATTTATTTTCCGCAAAGACGTTAGCTCTGCAGTGTTTACCAAAGCAACGAAGGCTGTGAAGATAGAGGCGTTAAGGAGGGTGAGATGCTGAAGATTTATTTGCTGAAAATACAAACAAAACAAAGTAATGGCTGGCGTTCCCCCGCTTAAGTTGCATCTTTTCTTATCTGACCGCGTAAACTAATCATTCTTGTGGATCGATAAAGATCTTATGTTAGCTAAATTACCTTTACGCTAGCAGTTTTGGTTTTATCTCTCTTTTGGGGACGCACTCAAAATCACAGTTATCTCAACATCTTGTTTGCGGGT
Source organism: Periophthalmodon schlosseri (assembly GCA_000787095.1). NCBI lineage: Eukaryota > Metazoa > Chordata > Actinopteri > Gobiiformes > Gobiidae > Periophthalmodon > Periophthalmodon schlosseri. The sequence goes on from KN473326.1 coordinate 13,695, forward strand.
TGCTTTGGTTTCTACAGCCTAAGCCTCCCTCTCATCAGCAGCTCTAGAGGATAATCTCGGTAATCCAGCCACATTTCAGGAGCGCGGGGTCAAAGGTCAAACAGACCCCTCCGAGCGTGCCCCTCGCTACGTGTCAGCGGACGTCGCGTAGCGCTCCCCATATGGTTTTGGCTACTGTGGCTAACACTTAACCTTTGAACCTGAGAGCATTTGTTGCTAGGGAACTAAAATTCAAAACAAAGTTGAAGCGAACTCAACCGGGAAGAGAGCTGTCAATCACAGCCCGCTACAGAGCGTCTGAACAAATCACTTCTCAAACCTTTAACTTAAATAACTCTCCTCTGCGTTTTCAAAATCAAGTGTTAGCCGTGTACGTCATCAGCCTCCTCAGCCTCTCCATCTCCTCTTGCATTGCTACCAGTGGCAAAGCACCAAAATTTGCAGTGGGCTTTTACGAAGATGAAAGTTACCTTACAATGAGGCTAGCTAGCGTGTGTGGAAGAACTTTAGCCATTTCTTTACAACCGCCTTTGAAATGGCTTCAGATGATGATGTGAGGTAAGCCACATAACTTCCTGGTATTGAGTCAACGTGTCTCAAATTTTTTCAGAGGGAACTTTAACTTATTGTGCCTGCTCCCCACTAAGAGGAAGTGGCAAAAAACAGGAAGAGGAAAGCCAGATGTAGTGTTACGCTTCATAGATAAGTCAAGTATAATGTCAAAAGTCAATAGGGATATTACATGAAGAAACATCACTTGTAAATCCGCCTTTTACCAGTTTTGAAATGGGTTTGGTCGCCGGCTGATTCATTCTGCTGCTGTTTAATTCCAGCGGCGGATGAAGTGCTCAATTTTGTTACGTAAAAGCGCAGATACGGAGGTGAAAAGTTGCTCAAGTAAAAGTATCCCATAAAAAATCTCCTTAAAAATGTACTTTAAACAGATACGGAGATGAAAAGTTGCTCAAGTAAAAGTATCCCATAAAAAATCTCCTTAAAAATGTACTTTAAGAGTAAAAAGTAAAAGTATTTCACACAAGTATTGTTAATTTGTGCATATTTGTATACTTACTTTGGTCAACAGTAGCAAACATTCAATTTCTCAATGTTTCTTATGAATTTTGTGTGTTTATTTTTGTTTACTCAAAGCCGAAGCTTGAACTCGAAAGCTTTAGTCAGGATGTTTCCACGAACATAGTAAAAATAACCCCTCAAAGGGCAACATGAGTCACCAGACAGAGGCTAAAAATGTTGCTAAAAATTATGCTTTTTAATTAACTTCTTTCTTGATATAGGCCAGTGGTGGATGAAGTACTCAATTTTGTTACTTAAGTAAAAGTACAGATACAGAGGTAAAAAGTTACTCAAGTAAAAGTATCACATGAAAAAATCGACTAAAAGTACCGTTTAAAAGTGTACTTTAAGAGTAAAACGTAAAAGTATTTCACACAAGTGTTGTTCATTTGTTAAAGTTAAATGTAGTGACGCTGATTCAAAATGAGACATATTTTGGTCACAGTAACAATACGAATCTATTTCTTATTTTTTCTTATGAATTTTGTGTGTTTATTTTTGTTTTGCTCAAAGCCGAAGCTTGAACTCAAAAACTTTAGTCAGGATGTTTCCACGAACACGGTAAAAATAACCCCTCAAATCATATGAAAAGTACTTTTTACTTTTCAGTCCTGTTCAAAAACGTATGAAGTAAAAGTACAGATACTGATCTCAAATGTAGTGAAGTAAAGTAAAAGTAAAAAGTATCCACTGTAAAATGTACTTAAGTAGAATTTTTTTAGGTATCTGTACTTTACTACTTATACTTTGTTACCTTCTACTACTATTTAATACAAATTTTGTCTGCACAATTGCATTTTAACTTTACTAATGACTACTATTACCAATGCCCATATACTATACTTCTATTACTACAGCACAAACAAAATTACAAAATTACAAAAATATTTAGTTACTTATGGGGAATTTTCAGAGCAATGGCAGATTCACTGCAGGAGAATAAAGCGCATAATATCATATACGTCAGTCACAAGGCCTGTAGTTTCCAGTTCACAAATACGAAAGCACCTCTTGAAAACAACAACCCTTAAAACAGCTGGGGGACTATTTTTTACTCGTATGTGAAACTTCAGCAGCTATTGGGTTAACTTCAATAGTGCCGGGCCTTGATACACTGCAGCTGTGGTCGGGCCCAGAACAGGGAAATTTTTTTTCTCCATGTGGTACAGAGGTCCACGGTCGCTCTGGCTCCTCCGACACGCTTACATAACTCTGCACATGTGGAAAAGCAGATGATGATGTCAGAGAAGAGGAGAAAGGTCAAAAACTTCGGCATCGCTTTACATGTATCCAGAGGTATTCGGTAAGAGGAATTTTGCGGCGAACGAGGCCTTATTTGGCAACCCGGGGCAAAAAAGGAGAAAATGAAGAAAGGTGCGTCTGCAGTCCAAATTCCACATAAGGGTCTTATCAAAGTAGGTCTGATGACGTCAAATTTTATCCGTATCAGAAGAACTACGGCTACAAACACCAGGAATGTCTGCTCTGGAATGAGACACGTAACCTACTTTATCCAAATTAAAATAACACATACGATAAAACAAGCTTCTTGCTGTAAACTTTTACTTTTGTACAAAACCAGTTCAATAGGATCCTCATTGAAGCGAGTAATATTACACTATTTTCTGATCTATGTTATAATGTTGTTTAATCATCATAAACAGACCTGGAGTTGTGTTTTGCTTCATTCACACATGTTTAACACACAAACTCTGCACATGTAGTTCTTCTCTCAAACTGAAAACTCTCTGTTCCACCTTCTGATGTCATGTGGTGATACAGGAAGTGCTCCAATGCGGTTTTAAACTCCACACACCTCCACTTGAATCATTTGGATTATTTCAGCCCTGGAATTGCCGATCTCTACTGAACAAAAGGGAAAAGGAGCTGTTAACTTGAAAACTACCGCTTCATGACGTCACGAGGTGGAACAGAGCGTTTTGAGCTTTGGAGATGCAGTAAAGTGTTAGTCAAACATGTGTGAATGAAACAAAACACAACTCCAGGTGTGTTTTTGATGAGGTAACAACATTCTAACGTGGCTTAAAGCTCACAAATGTCAATTTTGCGTGACATGGGACCTTTAAGTATCTACGGTAGCCTTATGAGGACATTGTGTTCCCAATGCTTTGCAGAAATAGGTCAGGCGATATATTCTCATAAAAAATTTAGTAACAAAATCGTTTAAAACATGCCTAAAACGCTCCTCCCTCTTCCACCAAAGCTTACCACTGGATTCTATAGAGCTGTAGCATACAAAATATATTGAGTCAATGAACACAACAGATGGCTAATATGGAATAATGCATTTTAAACTTTTTTCAACATTTATTTTTAGTCATAGGCTTGGAATCCCTATTTTGACATGATATACGCGTGGAACTATAGGTGAAGATATTTGGCTTGCAGCTATGACCCTTGATTGCCTTGAGCTACGGCGCTGTTGAAATATAATATAGTAACAACATTACATCACCCTCACAATAAAGACCGAACAAAGGGATTTCCTGTTTCTTTTCTGCACTGGGTTAAGAGGTGATAAATCAGGCTAAAATGACAGATAGAGGGCAGAAACTGAACCG
>KN473327.1:900-12687 GCA_000787095.1 Periophthalmodon schlosseri
TAAATTAAAATATATAACTTTTCTAGTGTAGGGTCCGCCACCTGCTTACACTACATAGAGATGTTATTAGTCTGTCTGGAATGTTCCACAGTACGTCAGTTATGTATCTAGCTTTTTATTAAATTACATGTGTTTTTATTGCTAAAAATACCTTGACAAACATGCATTATTACAGTCCATGGGCTTGCCTTGCCACAGAGCTGTTGCACCATTTGCTTATCTCCATGGAAATAGACAAGTTTAATGCCATACTGTGGAACTCTCCAGGCAAAGCAATAATATCTACAAGGACTGGAGTAGGTTACGGACCCTCTATCAGAAAAGTTACATTATGTACCTTTAAGATAAGTCGTAGAAGTATTTAAAAACTGTCTCACAGTAGTAGCAATCTAAACTAATGAGGTGAACTGGAAATCAGTCTAATGACTTTCTGGTTAAGGGGCATATGCTCTGACCCAAAATCCGTGCTAGTTTCTTTACCAGCTCCGTGTGGCTGGAGTTAGCCTCTTGGAAACATCTTCAGATGTTTCATTTGAAAAATGCTGGTTTCAGACAGTTTTTGGACCTACATCAGAATCTTCTCATAAATTTTCTACTTCTGCTGCTCCTTGGCCCTCCACTGACCTTTCCTCGAAAATGGTATTATTAATATCATTATTCATAGCCAACCATTTGTTTCACCTTTTGTGCTAAGCTGTCTTATATTTAAAGATTTGTTTTTGACTACATTTTCAAACATTTATTAGTTTATAAGACCTGGTAAAGACGTTTGTAACTATTGTAAGATATTTGTGGATATATTTGACTTATTACATAGCAATAACAATGGAAATACCACCTCTCTCCCTAATTATTGCTGTTGTCTATAATGCATCCATAATACAAATTATTTATTAGACAGAAGAACATCCAGAAACTTAAGAATTAGACAAACCCACACTATTATACCAAATTTCTCACAGTTATCAGCAGCAACTGTAACCGGATATGAAATTAGCAACCTGTATCATGTAGAATTAATGTTAGCAATGAATAAGATAATTGTAATTTTTGTATGCTCTCCCCATATAGGTTAGTATAGGTTACATTTTTGCCTCCATTCAAAACCACATATGTATTTTATATTTCTAAAAGTACTTGACATGTATCATTTGCAGCTATTTAATTCACACTTAATCTATACTGAGACAGGTTTAGGTGAAATCTTCTTGGGTGGCCACCTCACATAATGTCTCTATGCTTGACATATGTGTGTTTATGTTATATATTACTGTGTTACAGGAATGCAGCGCCGTGGTTTCAAATGGGCCTGTTTCTTATTAATGGGGATGTTAGGATTTCAGTCTAGTCCACGTTAAACCCACAGATGCCATAATGGTGTCAAAGCGCACCTGTATTTTGTTTCACGTTGCTACGATTAAATGTTACGGCTTTTAAATCAGTAATTTGTACAATTTATAGCCCGACTGCAACACTTATGTGAGTCTACAGTGATAAACCCTAATATGAACCACCTGCTGCAGACTGGGCTAAACCATTATCCATTATAGCATTGTTTCCAGTAAAAAACACAATAGGAGGTGCATTTGATTTTCTCACCAGTGCAGCCTTGGCCTCCTCTCTGCCCATGTTCCTCTGGTTTGTGGGTTTAGACGGGTGCCGGGCGAGGGTCTTCTGTATGCAGCGCTTGTCTTGAGGGCTGCAGCGGATATTACTGTTGTTTGGATGCTCAGGGATGATCTCCTCCTGCCGTTCCAAAGCTGAAGAGAGAGAAAAGGAAATATAGAGGTTTAAGCAGGGGACAAGAACATTTTAAAAGATGTACTATGTTGAATAATTATAATAATAATAATGGACACTCACAATAATAAATGTTTGAAAGCGATATATTGTTACACAAAATATCACGACAAATGATAATATTTCATCTAATTTATACCAACAATAACCATAAAGCATGATAATTGGATAAGTAAACTCTTTTCTAATTGTACAATGTTATTAAAAGCATGAGCTGCAAGTAAATAGCCGAATAAAACACGTACTTAGAATCCAAAATGAATCATGGATGTTGATTTGGCTCTCTACAGCTAAAAACTTGTAATACAAAAAAATAACTCAACAATTTTCTCACTAGTACAGAGGAAAGGCACATACGATAAATACTACACCCGAAAATATAATGGTAAATGGTTACATTTTTATATAGCTTCAAGGCACTCAAAGCGCTCTACATCAAGGAACCACTCACCCATTCACACACACATTCATACACCAGTGTACGCAGACACTGGGGGCGAGGTGGGTTAAGTGTCTTGCCCAAGAACACAACAACAGCATTCATCTTTGGGAGCTGGAATCGCACCGCCAACGTCTGGGTCAATGGATCTGACTGCTCTATCGATGATGTTTATGTCGATTGCGGGTTTCGAACCGCCAACCTTCAGATCAGTGGACAAACACTGAGCTACCTTTGCCCTATATACTGTTTTGTCTTTCAGCTATTGAACAATTGGTCAGTATAGTAATTATTGTAACCAAATGACTATGATATGGTTTGCATAGGTGAAAGACAATAATTCACTCTCATATTTTAAAGTCGCCTAACACAGCATAGCGGTTTCATCTTGCCTCACGTCAAGAGGGTCCATCAGCATGTTCTCCCCACATCCAAGTAGCTGTCGTAAAGGTGTTCCAGTTTCTAAAAATATGCACAGTAGGCTCCAGCTAGGTACTCCTGGCTGACCATGAACCTATACCTCAACAGAGCAGGAAGCAAACTCAGTCAACACAGTTCTGGAAAGTTGCTTCAGTGGCATTGAAAGGGTCAAATGCAAATTAAACTTTTCAAGAGAATGATTGCATGTTGTATGTAGGTTGTGCTCTTGCATAATACCAGACCACTAATAGCAATACAGATAAAATTAGATACCACTTTATTACGGTAATCCTGAAAGAAATTCTTGTGCCGTGGGAGCAGATAAAAGACTTTTATCTGCTACATTTTAGTTTAATTTCTGCAGATCATTTGTAATTTCAGTGTCATTACAGCCATGGTAAATGGTGGAGATGTAGAGCAGATCCTTGTGTGTCCTTGAGTGGAACATCCGAGAGACCAACCCTGTGAAATATAGGCCACGAATGAGGCCAGGTTAACCTCAAGGACAGAGGAGTGCTGCCTGCTCCGGTAATACCACCCTGTAACAACTACTGAACAAGGCCTGCAGAATATTAGAAAAGCATGCAATTTGCTGCTGCTTTTTTGGATACAATAAGCTATTCTGCTGTTTAAGATTATATGTCCCACAAAAATTTCAGTGTTACACTGCAAAGTTCAAGAACATTGGGAGAGTAGAAATATGCAATCAGAAATCAAGATAAATAACTATTGACAAAACACTTAAATCTAAAACACTGTGCGGCACAGCAAATATACAGGGCTACAACAGTATTATATACAATTAGTGGCTATGACGATGATTATGTACAATATTATGTACAACTAAAAATTATAATTGTCATAAAAGTCATTTCAGTTCAGTTCTGTTTATGTCACATATACTTTATGTCACATATACTTTACTTTACCGTTCACAGAGTAAGATTTCATAATGCTGGTCCTATTAGACAATGAGAATATGACAGAAAATTCATGATTTCACTGTTGTTTAGTCGTGGTGTCAATAATCGTGAATAATCTTGTTTCTATTGTGACATCCCTACTACTATCGATCTAACTCTAATCTTATGCCTTTGCTGAAACCAGTGAAACAAGCTACATGCCAGTGAAATAAGAATTTTGAAAGTATTCTAGGACTTGCCCTTTTCAATGAGTACTTCAATACACACCTAAGATTAGGTTTAATTAAATACAACTGACATTAAATAGCTTCAATATCTGAACTGCATGAACCAGTACTAACCCTGATCTACCTCAGGACTTAGCTCCATGTGTCTGGAGTTAGCTTGTTTGGCCACATGGTGCACATCAATATTAAGAAATACCTGGATTCAGGGAATGGTTCTATATCAAAAATAGATTACATTTCTTCCATTGTTCTTTGGCAGACTGCTGATCTTTCCTCGAAATCAGAAACATCTATTATGTTTATGTTCTCTATCTCTGAGGCACACTGCATTTTAAAGACTTATTGTTGAAGGTCTTTCATACTTGTATTAAGTCTTTCATACTTGTATTAAGTCTTTCATACTTGTATTAAGTCTTTCATACTTCTATTAAGTCTTTCATACTTGTATTAAGTCTTTCATACTTGTATTAAGTCTTTCATACTTGTATTAAGTCTTTCATACTTGTATTAAGTAGGCATGTCAGTTAGCCATATAATAACAATGTTCCAATTGAATGCAAAATAGGACCAACCATTTAAATGCCATATATTTTGTGTTGTCCAAATTACTTATGGTCTCTTTGAAATTTCATTTAGTGTTATTAAAGAAAACAATGATTTTTACTTAAAACTTTAAATAAGGCCAAAACAATAGCTTCTATGATTGAAGCTGGTTTTCGTATAGCCAATTTTAGGTCAGGTGTATATCAACTAGCTCATCATAAATTAGGATTAGCACTTTTAATGAGAAAACTAAATATTAGGTTTTAGAAAGAAGCACACTATAGGAGCTTTACAAGAAAATAGAGCTGCACATATATCAGAATCACATCAAAAGTTTGAGTTGGTACAATTATCAAATCCCAAAGGCTGCTGTTGTTTAAATAACAGAATGTTCTCTGCAAAGAACACAATACCCTGTGCACTCTGAACAGAATCCTACTTTTTAAACATATATCGCAAATCGCAATATCAAAAATCGTGAAGCCCTACAAGAAAGTCCATCGCCTATAGAGTATCTCACCCTTCCTCTTCACCCTTCCCTCCTTCTGACTTTTTGATGTCTTCTCAACTTGAACACAACCTACTGGCAAAATAAACCTACACATTATGTTTTGGTCTGAGCCAAATTCACCTATAACCCCATACAAAGTTAGCCTGGAGGCAAGCAGCTGCATCCACAGGAAATGCCCCCCTCCTCCCGTTTTATTCTCCACAACAGCCCCCGCCCCAGTGCCAGATGGAGACTGTTATTTGCCCTGTCACAAGTGGGTACAGCTCTGGTTTTGCCCCGGGATCTACTCAAAACGTTTCAACTAAAGATTACATTATGTTCTGTCTTTCTCTCAAGATGATCCTGCTGCTCACCTATGGCTTATGAACTTGGCAACTTCTTGTAACCGCAGCGATTTTACAAGCTGGCACTAAATTCAAAGAGGCTTATTGACAGTTTTACCATCTTGGAGCCCTATTGCGATCCACATATTCAGATCCCTGCCCTGGTTTCTATCTGAGGTGACTGGTTTGTATCCAGTTCAATGCTGCTGGCAAGAACAGTAATAGTAAATAGTTTTCTCCCTTAATCTTGTGCATTGCAGTGATTTTGGATATGTGCAAAGTTTAACGAAGGACAGGCAGGCTTTTGTGGTTGTTCCCCTCTTCTGGATGTTTTAGTTGGAGACTGGAGTTGACTGAGTTTGTCCTGCAAGAGTTGTTGTTGGGGAAGTGTGTCTTGTTTGTTGTTGTATTTTGACACGTTCAAGTCTTATCAGCACTTTTTTTGTTTAAAGGTGCAGTATGTAACTTTTCTGATGGGGGTTTGCAACATTAACATGCATTCTTAGACAAACTTTATTGATCCATTCCATTGAAATGAAGTCAACACAGTACCTCACAATGTACAATATAAGAGTTCTTAATAACAAACAAGCAAATAAATGGTAGTAAAACTCTATATAAATTCTTACTGTGAGTTTCTTGTCTCCTTGGAGATAGAGAAGTTTAATGCCATTCCAGGTAAAGAAATGGCATCTCCATGTTGACAAGCCAGTGGTGTATTTAGGCTAGATACAATGTGCTTTTAATGTTGCAGTAGCATTCACTTCAATTGGATAAATTGGTATTTCAATCACGACTGAATTCTGAATGCCATTAGATGTGATATCGAGGGTACGTCATAGAAAGTAGAGCTGCACGATTTTGGAAAAAAAAAAAAAAAAGATTGCCATGTATTGCAAAGATTAGATATTTGTCCAGTTATAAGAATATTGAAATATGCCGCTAACATAAAAAAAACCTCTGAATTGGAAGATTTGCGTGTTTGCTAATGACGATTTCAAGTCTATTATGAATAACCTCGTGTTCTTCCAGATCAATGCTATCTCAGGGCAGTCACTGTGGGTCAGAGGTGGCATGTCCTGTTTTCTGCCGCTGCTGTTTTTCCATGAAGGAAGCTGGAGCTCTTTGGTTTCGTTTGTTTGTTTCTGCCATACCTCAGTGTTTTATCATGCGCTGATAGTGTAGTCCATGATACAGGTGCACGGAGAAGATAACAGCTGAAGAGGGTAATGGGCGTTTGGACAAGAATATGTAATTTGGGTTAGTAATGTCATTCTAAATGTAAATGTAATGTAGTGTTAGGGTGCGGTAAGTCTCAAATATAGATGTAGTCCTTTAGTTGATTCATTGGTCAATGGATTGTTATTTTAGTAAGATTATAAGGATTTATATGGACCACAGCGGAGAAGAGAAAGCATGGAGTGAGTTAGCTGGAGTTTTGGGAGTTACAGGACAGTATAATTCCCTGTATACATAGTTCTTTTTGATGTAATTCCATTGACATTGTTTGATTGTAATTCATTTTTGTCTCAATAACACAAATAACATTATATTATGGTAACCCAGTTGGGTGAAAGTGCTACACAAGACTGTTTTGGAACATAAATAGTAGAATGAAATAGAAAGTTGCGTCCGCTACTGGAAATGTACGTACTTTTATTCTTACACTATTACAATATAGCATAACAATTTGGTAAGTATTATAGTGTTTTCAGTTCTAACTTACCACACACATTCAAGCTTCCTGGAAAGACACCTCAAGAATTGAAGATATCACTGACATCTCATATTTTAAAGTAACACCAAATGTTTTATCAAATTCCAGTTTATATGGTGTGAGTTTGATGCAGGAGCCAAAAGAACAGACGAGAGTGTGGTGTCTGAGATGTGTTCTGATATTTCATAAGTCACACAGACATTTTGAGGATAAGGTTTCCACTTGTTTTGCACATAGTAAAATATTGGTCTTTTGAAAGGTATTTGGCTTGCATTCATGTACATACAGTGTCAGAATTTGATATATCGCTACAACACACAGCCAACCTCTGAAATGAACAATAAATAATATAGTTAAATGGAGTAATGGAGATGTTACTTTACATTTTTGCATTTTTTGAAGTACACATGCAATGTCATACTGTTGAACATTTTTGGCAAAGTAATAACAACCAAGGAGACAATGAAGTAGCGGACCACCCACAAGGAAATTTACATAGTGGACCTTTAATATTTTTATTCACGTTACTGTACAGAATAATTTGCCTCTGTTCAGATAATGTGATTAGTTAACCAATTAATGTTGTTTTGTTAAGAGCCACAATATTTCACCATTATACTTCATTATGATGATAATTTTGTAATTTACTACCATGCTCTGCCAATCCTCACAAAGTTGACCCCAATACTGGAATAAATACTTTGACGTCAGTTATAAAAACTCCTATTTTTTTTATCTAAGTTCATACAAAGTGAATCTCATTCAACTTCCAAAATGAAAGAACACTGTGTAACCTGGAAGACTTGCGTTAATATTTCAAAAATCCTTCAGTCATTTTGAGGATAACTTTTCCAAAATGTTTTGCACAAGTTCAAATATTGGTTTCTTGAAAAGCTTTTGGCTGCTGCTACAGAAGTTGGTTCGGCTTACAACCAAAACCTTCGCTTTCCTCCGTCAACAGTGGACAGAGCCAGAGCTGTCAGACTGCTTCCAGCCAGGACTAGTCTTTGTATCTGCAAATCATCATACGTTTGTTGTTGTGGTCCACGTTTAGTTTGTTCAGGACTTCACCAGAATGTGCCAATCTAAACTATCCTGCTGTGCAAAACATATCCAAAGGAAATTGAAACAGTGGAGGAATTGCTTTTCTCTTTGAAAAATACTACAATAACATTTCAAACAATCACTAATACTGTAACCCAGGATGAAGTCAATTGGCATCTTCATCAGAGATGGGTACAGTGGCCAAAATGTGTAATCAAATAAGGGTAGAAGTAAAAAGTATTTGCAGAAAATACTACTTGAGTACTGAGTAACTATTAAGACGTAACATCCAATTTATAGTTAAGCTTAGATGTAGGACGGGTGAAACATGAAATGATGCACAGTTTCTGGTATTTCCAAGGAATAGACCCCCAAAACAAAATCAAAATCTAAATGTCATGCAAGAAATCCAGATGTTTACATAATTTAATGTTGTCAGCATAAACAGTTTGTCACAAAGAATACACAGAGTAACTAAGTGTAATCAAAACCTTTACTCAAGTACTGAAAGTGATTCAACATGTATGTTGTTAGTAAACTAGTCAGACAAGACAATTTACCGGTACTTAAGTACGTGAGTACTACCCACCTCTGATCTTCATTGGAAGCAATTTTTCAAGGAACGGATAAGCTTTTGCGTTCTAGTCATTGCAATTGGATACACATCATTTCACATATTATTAAATTGTGCCTATTACTTTTGCTGGCAAAGGTGCTGCCTCTATTGTTATGCAATCAATGACTCGGCCCTAACTCACGGATAACTGAGCTATTATACTGAAAGCAAGAATGTTTTGGGTCAAGCATGGTTCAGCTGGACCAAAACAAAGCTTGTTTTGGAAAATAAAGTGCAACATGATACCCTCTCCCCTGAACTTTAGAGTTTAGGAGAATTTCTCAAATCAATACAATATGGTTGTTGTAGCTCTTAAATGCGCTTTGATCACACACAGTCCACGGACACTGAGTCTAAACAGAAGGCTTTCCAAATATGCACAGAACTACACAATTACAGATTTATTGTCTGTAGTAATTGGGGAAATTCTGGCGCTGACAAACAATGGCTCAAGATCAATCACTTTGTTAGTTTCTACAAAGAGAGGGGTAAATTGGAGCATGTTATTGGAAGCTATTCATTTATCAAGAAGTACAAACATGCTGTATATATTCTCTGATTAACGATGATTTCAGTTAAATATTGATAAGGTGTTGATGCTATTGCTAACCCGTTTGTGTTTTTGTGGGTCACAATCAAGCAGTTTTTTTAAACTTTGTGCCAAGTACACAATTAACTGATTTGTTTTGTGGTTTTGAAAGCATAAATAGTGCAAAATTATGTGTTGAGGGCATGAATAATATGGTAAGAGGCACAAGCACATACATCTGAAGAATTTCTAAAAGTACTTCTACTATTGGCTAAATGTAAACTAGGGAATTTTGATGAATTCTCATAGAAAGGTCAGTTATTGGGTAAAAATAATTGGCTACAGAAAAACTACCTATAAGAATTGCAGAATTTAGGTCACTGAAGTCCATCCCATTGTGATATAGGGACAGATAGGCCTACTAGTTTCACATGGGTTGGTGATATTGTTCTATTATACAACAATAATTTTGGACACTTTTACGAAAAATGTGTTGTGCTACAATTGGTCACGTTGCATTTGAAAGCTTTTGAAAGCTTACATATGCGTCAGTTTTCCATCCATCATCTGAGCTTCTCATTGATCAAAATAGTAATTTTTGAGCTCTTATTTCTCAGTATATAGATTTGATGGCTTAATTGATTACTAAATTCCAATGATGTTCAAGGTACAATTTTTCTTGCTTGTTTTATTTTAGGAAATACTAGGTCAATCCCAAAGTTCCTGGTTTAACTGTCCTGCTTATGGAGAGATGATGTTTGGCTGTTTTGTGTCTTTCTGAGCTCCAGCTTTAGAAAGGGTCTCTCACAAAGGACAGCAATTAGCTAATCACATTATCTCGTGCAGCAGAGGCCCAGCTGAACAAATGCAGCGCTGCATCCAATGTAAGCAAACAGACAACAGTGGTACATCTGCGCACTGTGTTTTAGGAAACTCCTCTCTAAGAATTAACAGGAGGCCATGTCTTTAACCTCAAATGTAATGAGATTTGTATTAGGGCTTGGGGGTTTTTTTCAGCTTAATTTTTTCCTCAAATAGTTAAATTTCAGTTTTCAATTTGATTTGTTTTGAATGCAATAATTGCTTTTTGCTCAAGCACAATAAATTCCCATTTATTTGTTTTTTTAAATTTTGGTATTTTTATAGACTCTGGATTCCTTTATAAAACAAAGGAATAAAAAGCTACCTACCACTTAGTTCCTTTGCTGATGTTTCACCATGACAGCTGTTTAGGATTGTCACATGGCTGTTGTTTTTGCGTAATTCTTCGCCTCCGATTACGCCTTTGGTTGGACAAAAAAAAAAAAAAATCCTGCCAGTTGCTTCTATATGGTTCTCATTCAACAAAATACCTTGTAAAAAACATTGGTGACTTCCTTCAGTGTATATTTTATGTAAAGGGCATTTTTGAACTAGAAGAAATAAAAGTATGTATACGCTATACTTATACTGTATTGGCGAAGTTGGCTCTCTATATGTTCCACTATTTATGCAGTGGATGTGATATCGGACATCTGAATCAGTTTGTAAATAATATCATGAATCAGGAAGGAAGAAGAAGCCCATGAACTCGACACCGGGCCGGATGCAGCCGGAACCAAAAACATGCGCTACTTTTTTATTCCCAGAACCGAAACGAAGAAAGATTCAGTGAATGGGAAGCGTAGACATATGAGGAGAGATCAGTATTACCATGGAAATAAATTCAAAAGTTGAAAGAAGCCAAGTGAGTGCAGAACTGGTTACAGCTTGTTTAATACAAGTACTGTTTGTTTAATACAAGTACTCCATCGCTTAGTCTTGGGATAGAACTCACTTGATCCTGGTTTAAGCTAGTTTAGTGCTTGTTTGGTACACTATTTTATTTAATCTCATTCGGTAATCGTTCCTTCAGATTATATAGTTTAGACCTGTGTTAGTCATGTCATTGTTTAGACCTGTTTTTGCATAGGTTCTGTTCTGGTTTTAGTAATAATAATGATGCATAAGTTTTATATAATGCTTTTCCAGACATTCAAAGTCACTTTACAATACAGTGGTGGTGAACTACTATTGTAGGCACAGCTGCCCTGGTGCAGACTGACGGAAGCAAGGCTGCTAATCTGCGGCACCATCACCAGTTAGTCACTCAAAAACTAATATACATTCATCTTAGACAAGGTGTGTGCACTGTGGGTGAACAGGATGCGCTATAGAGCCACTGCTGCTCCACTGTGGCACCTGGTATTTCCAGCGGTCTCCTATCTAAGTACTAACCAGACCCAACTTGGTAATATTGTTTAGTCCTTATTTCAATCTACTTTGCTCCTCTGTACATCATTTTATTTAGTCACAGTTTGTAATGGACAGATTTGTGTTAGTCCTAGCATATTTCTAGTTTAAACCTGGTTCAGCTCTAGTTTAGTCCTCCTGGCTTGATCCTCCCTGTTAGTTTATCTTTGGATCTGGATTGCCCTGGCTTTATTCAACTTTTGGACTGGTGAGTTTCTGTTTTAAATCTCGATTTTAATAGTTTAGACTCTCATAGGTTGTACTTACTGTGAAAAGTTTTAGAAATATACTTTTATCTCTTTTTAATAACTTTTGGTTTGTCAAAATTTTCATTTCACCAACCTGCATTCAAATTCACCATTTCAAATTCTCCTTCTCCATGTTTTTCTCTGTCCTTTTCATTACAAATTCTGTTGGTTTTAAG
>KN473328.1:0-10700 GCA_000787095.1 Periophthalmodon schlosseri
ACAGGAACAAGAATGATGTGCGCTCATAAAGTGGCAGAATGGGGAACAGAGGGAAAATCGATAACAGCTTATACCAACAGTCCAGAGCCCCAAGTGAAAAACAAGGAACCTTTTCAGAGCACACAAAGGTCGTTTCAGATTAAAGCATGTGCTGGATCATTACAGAACTAAACCATTAACTTGGGCCAGAAATCTCACTATTCTGTTGTAAGAACCAGCTCACTATTCCTGATATGTGTCGTCTTAAAATTGTGAAAAAGAGAACGAGTTAAAGTGGCTGTACCTGTTTTTTTCTGTGTAGTTGAGCAATACCGATATATTGTAAAGGCATTTCTTAAAGATCCTATATTACACAAAGTTGACGCTTTGAGCTTTAAACCATGTTATAATGCTGTCGTCTCCTCAAAAACATACCTGGAGTTGTGTTTTGTTTCATTCACACATGTTTGAGTAACCATTTAGTATTACTCTGTTACATCTCCAAAGCTCAAAACACTCTGTTACAACTTGTGATGTCATGAAGCTGTAGTTTTCAAGTTAAAAGCTCCTTTTACCTTTTGTTTAGTAGAGATTGAAAATTCGAGAGCTGAAATGATCCAAATGATTCTAGTGAAGGTGTATGAAGTTTAAAAACACAGAGGAGGGCTTCCTATATTACCACATGACATCATAAGGTGGAACAGAGTGTTTTCTGTTTGAGAGAAGAACTCAGCCTAAATATGCAGGGTTTGTGTGTTAAACATGTGTGAATGAAACAAAACACATAACATAATAATATAGATCAGAAAAATAGAGTAATAAAAAAGAACTTTAAGGTAGAAATGAGACCGCTGTCTGTATCTAATTATAAAGTGTTTTATCGTCTGAGAATCATGAAGTGCACCGTTTGTAAATGGAATTAGAAATCTTCAAACCTTTTCCATGGAGATGCTATTGCTTGGAATGTTCCCCAGTACGGTACTGAACTTTCTATCTCCATGGAGACACTACCGGATCAAGTACAGCCTAAGTCAGATCTGTGGAGAGGCGAGCCCGCTCACAGAAAGAACACACGTCTATCATTGAGCTCCAACTCCTGTAATTGTATTTGCGCAAGATTAACATTCTAGGCAAAGCAGAAAACATAAATTTGACATCAACAACATGGACAACAGAGAGCATAAAGAGGATTTATTAAATATACAACCCTTTATGATATTATGAGCTAATGTGATCAATTGTAAATATCAAATAAACTCTTGTAAAGTAATTGAGGTTATGTTATGGAGCTGAATGCCCGGTACATGCAAGCGTTTTGGCCAGATGCCCGAGCAATTAAAGGATGCTCAACCTAAGTGGTGAGTCTGTAGCAGTTGCCAACACTAAACTAATGAGTTTTATAAAAGCCTATTACTTCTCTGGCTGTGTCCAGTCACAAAAACAGTGGGAATGCAGCTAATTGAAGCACAAATATATAATGGACAGTTTCAGCTCGAGGTTGGGGAGTTTTCAGACTCAAATCAGCTCTGTTTGGTGCTACACACATGCACTCTACTCTCCTAAAAACTACCCTGCTGCTTTTTCACTGTAAAAAAAAGGCCGTGGTAGTCAAAGTAGTGACTCAAACACAACAACAACAACACTAGAGGCTGTTAAAGGTTTGCTATGTGGATGCTGTTATGTTATCACCCAAAAATAAATCTGAGCAGGCCCCCAGCTGCAAGTACATCACAACGGAAAATACCGGTTTTCTGCGGGGGTTTAGTTACGTTTTTGAGTAGTACAGAACAAATGTGAAATGATGCATCTCAAGGGGCTATCCAAAAATAAATAAATAAATGCGAGAAGAAGTACGCAGTTTAAAGGGGTGACGGCAGCTCAGTCGGAAGAGTGTTTGTCCACTGATCCGAAGGTTAGTAGTTCAAATCCTGCTCTCGACGTAAACATCATTGGTAGAGCGGTCGGATCCACTGACCCGCAGGTTGGCGGTGCGATTCCAGCTCTCACAGATGAATGCTGTTGTTGTGTCACTGGGCAAGAAAAGCGCTTTGGGTGGCTAAAAGGTGGAAAAGTGCTATATAAAAATGTGACCATAGCCAAAGATTAAGCATTAAGGTAAATTAACGCTAATGCTGCCTGCACACCAACTGGAAACGTGTGAGAGACTTGTATAACAGCACAAATCAGCTCACCGGTTGTAGTTCCAACTAAGTCAGTTCTTTATAGTCAGATTGTGTTAAAACAAAGCTCAGATTTACTTGAGTAAACAAATTCAGAAAGAACAGTGCCACCAATTAGCTTCAGCCCCTGGGGGAATATTGATGACACTGCATGAAAAGTATCAATTATTTTTTTCTTTTTTTTATGCGTACAATCTGGCGCCCCCTCTTGCAGACAGCTCTATCTGAGTTTTAGAAAGCACAGGGTGTATGCAGATGTCACTGATGAGCAGTATAAACCATGAACGCCTGTATGAGGAGCCCATGTGTTGCCTGTACCCTGCACGTCCTTGTGGAAGCTGAGGCGGGGCATCAGTGCTAATTTTAGCCCGAGGACGCTCCCTGCGGCTGGCTGTGGATCTCCATTCATCCTGTGGGAGTGCAGAGGGTCAGGCGCTGACGAGATCAGAAGTGACGCTTATCGTCCCCAGAGGAGCCAACATGACCACCAGCCGCGACGCCCTCTTCATCCTCTCTCTCCTCTGTTTCCTCTCCCTCCTCTTCTGTCTCCTCTCCCCCCTCCTATGTCTCCCCTGTCTCTTCTGTCTCCTCTCTCTCCTCTCCCTCCTCTTCTGTCTCCTCTCCCTCCTCCTCTGTCTTCCCAGTCTCTTCTGTCTGCTCTCCCTCCTCCTCTGTCTCCCCTGTCTCTTCTCTCTCCTTTCCCTCATCTTCTGTCTCCACTCCCTCCTCCTCTATTCCCACTGTCTTTTGTCTTCTCTCACTCCTCTCCCTCATCTTCTGTCTCCTCTCCCTCCTCCTCTGTTTCCCCTGTCTTCTTTCTCTCCTCTCCATCCTCTTCCTCCTGTTTTCTCTCTCTCCTCTCCATCCTCTTCCTCCTGTCTCTTCTGCCTCCTCTCCCTCCTCTGTCTCCTCTCTCTCCTCCTCTGTCTCCGGTCTCTTCTGCCTCCTCTCCCTCCTCTGTCTCCTCTCTCTCCTCCTCTGTCTCCGGTCTCTTCTGCCTCCTCTCCCTCCTCTGTCTCCTCTCTCTCCTCCTCTGTCTCCGGTCTCTTCTGCCTCCTCTCCCTCCTCTGTCTCTTCTCTCTTTTCTCTCACCTCTCCCCTCCTCTCCTCTTCTCCCCCCTCCTCTGTCTCCCCTGTCTCTTCTCTCTCCTTTCCCTCATCTTCTGTCTCCACTCCCTCCTCCTCCATTTCCACTGTCTTTTGTCTTCTCTCTCTCCTCTCCCTCATCTTCTGTCTCCTCTCCCTCCTCTCCCTCCTCTCCCTCCTCCATATCCGCTCTCTCCACATGTGTGCGTGCCGCTAATCCAGGCTTCTCTCTAAATAAGTCTTGATAGGATTATTTAGAGATTCTTACCACATGACACTGTGGATGTCAAAATAGCAAACAAAGTCATGGATGGGTGCACACACTTGGTGGGTGGCTGAGGGCAAGTTTGATAAAGATAATATAAATACATGTGGTTCAAAAGATAGATATATGTATTTGAACATGAGACTCTGCAGTGAACTTTGTCCTCTGCATTAGACCACTGATCACTTTACATGTTTGTCAAAGCCTGTCAAAGTGATACACGGTTGTCTTTACTCATTTATTCAACACTTGATGGTGGTAAGTGTATGTAACCGCAGCCGCCCCGGGGCAGACTGATGGAGGCGAGGCTGCCAATCTGTGCCCGTCCGACCACCACCAATCACTCACGCACACCACAGTCAAACTAGGTGTCTTGGTTTGGTGGAGTGCTCTACAACTGCTACTACCACCATAACTACTACAACTAATACTACTGCAATGTCTACTACTACTACTGTTAATACTGCTACTATTGGTACTACTACTACTACTACTACTACTACTACTGAAGGATGGGTCTCGTGCAGAATTTCCCCACGGGGACAATAAAGCGAACTTTAACATTAACTTTATGTTTATTACTACTAATCCACCCCTGGGACTGTTATGGAAATATCAGAAACTGCCTGTAATATCTACTAATGTGAACAGGTTAACATAATTAAAGATTTGACCTTGAAAGAATCTCTCGTGCTGTGAGCAAACCTTTCTCCAAAGAGTCAAATAAAGACATTCATTTGTTAGCTTTCGGCTAAAACGTGGCAAGCATCCCAAACAGTTTCCCTCACAAAACCCTGAGGGAGACTTGAGTTACAAAGCCAACAGAAAGATGCAGGCTGCAGAGGAATGTGCAAAACTGTTAAAAAGTCAGATCTGTGGTCTGGACAAGAATTAGGATTCACGGGAGCAGTCAAGGGCAAGTGGAGGAATGCGAGGGTGTTACGATCAGGAGAGGGTTCTTTCAAAGTTTTAGACATTGTTTGAATGCACATGAGCAGAACAGCTACACTCAAAAGAACAGAACATTTGGGTTCTCGAAAAGTCGAAGAACATCACAACCTCTGACAAAACTGGGCTCATTCAGGTTAAAGCACACTTCATTTTCCCCGTAATACGTCCTCTACATTTGACCCATCCCTCAAAGCTGCTGGGGCAACCTGTCAGGAGTAGTGTGGATCCATCTCCAGATCTTGAGCTACTCTTGGTCAGGACTAAAGCTGGAGGATTTGACCTATAGTGCATGTTTTGGGTTGATGGGGGAAACCAGAGTGCCCAGAGGAAGTCCACCCAGACACAGGAAGAACATGCAAACTCTGCACAGAAAGGCCCAGGAGGCTCGGAAGTCAAACCGGGAACCTTCTTGCTGTGAGGTTAGAGTGCTAATCACTCAGACAGAGATAATTAAAAAAGTTTACAGTCACTCCCCGTAAGCTAAAGCCGCCCTGGGGAGATCAACCTTGACCACTATTCACTCTAAGTCACACAGGCAATGTTGGTGAAGTGTCTTGCCCAAGGACACATCGAAAGTAAAAAGTTTGAGCACGGATCAACTTTTGGGTTGGTTGGCAAACGCTCTAAAATGCAATCAATATTTCTGTTGCGTCATTTGTTCTGGTGTGGGGTGTTTTTTGAAGAAGACTTTGTTTGTTATTGAAACTCGCCAACCCTGGTGCAAGTGTCTGCACTGAACTACCGCTTCCTCATCTTTATCTAAATCCATACAAAACAAACCAGATTTTCCAAGGACACTAAATATCCACAGTCGCCAGCCCTCCTCAGCGGCGGCATCATAAGGACATATCCCGACACTTTGGCCCCTCTCCAGCTGTGCACAGCCGTTAACAGCCTCTTCTTCTCCTGCACTGCTCCAAATAAATCTGCTCAAATACAACTTAAACTCAGACTGTAGCCTCAGATCACATTGTGTTGGAACCAGCCCCAGGACGCCCATCAAACTCACATCTGTCTTTCTGACCACCAGTGTGCAGGATTTTGGAAGGCATTTATTACAGCCAAACCACAGAGACTCATGACCTCCAAGAAATCAGTGAGAGGAGCCCAAAGCAGATTAGAAACCACTGACTACACAGGATTCTCTATAGAAAAGGGACACTACAGCTGCATTCAGATGCAGTGCACATCACTCAAATATAAATATATATATTTCACTAAAATATAGTTGCTGCAATTATATTTAAGATTCGACTAAAAATCTTGCCTATTTTTTTTTTTTTTCTTTTTTACTTTGTGGAAGTTCATAATTTTACTTCCTGGATGGACATGGACAGCAGACGTGACATATGTAGAGGTATTTCTATAACTGTTTCCTCGCAACAATAGTGTAAACAAGGGCCAAAACTTAAGTTAATAGAAATACATGACCGCACCTTTATTTTGTTAAATAAAACTTAAAATAAATAAAACTGTCTCTGCATTTTGGAACAAATTTTCAGTGTTGGTGACATAGGTAGAGGTATTCCCTTTTCGGTGGTAAAAATGATGAATGGTCACATTTTTATATAGCGCTTTTCTACCTTCAAGGCACTCAAAGCGCTTTACATCAAGGAACCACTCAACCATCAAAGGGGGTTAAGTGTTTTGCCCAGTGACATAACGACAGCATTCATGTGTGGGAACTGGAAACGCACCGCCAACTTGTGGGCGAGTGGATCTGACCGCTCAACCAGTGATGTCTACGTTGAGAGCGGGATTCGAACCGCCAACCTTCGGATCAGTGGACAAACACTCAACTGAGCTGCTACCTCACTGCTGCTTTCTGTATTTTTGTATTTTTCTACAGTTTTCAACAAACTGCCACTTAACTGGTGCAGAACTATGATAAATATGTACCACAGGTTCTATCCCACCAAACCTTGTAAGAATTAGAATGAGTTTTGAGAATGAAATACACGCTCACTAGTTCGCTACTTCTCTGTATAAATAGTTTTAGGTCAGATAAATAAGAAAGTCACATCGACTACATGCCAAATATAGAATCAATGTTGGGCCAATATTAGTGCAGGGATCTATGCATAATGCTACTTTCAGATCATAAAACTGCAGTGTATGTGTCTACGCTGGTGCTCTCTCTATAAAATCTAATTTAAGAAGTTTGAAGACCTTTTCAACATCCAAACAAAGAAAAATCAATTCCATTTTCTAAATACCACCGTGCCATAGGAGCGTTCCCCTTTTAAATGGGGTTTGTTCTTTTGGTCTTGAAACACTAGAAAATCTTACTTGACTTTTTCACAAATGCAAGTTAAACACTTTTTTTTTTCTTTCTGGTTAATAATTAATATGAAAGTATTTTTTTTTTTTTCAGTTTGATTGTGTGAATGAGCTGGAATGAGACTGATGGACTATGTAACGTGTATGATGAGCGGTTTGCCCCTTGTTTGTCTCCACAGAGATGGTCATCGGAGCACTCTGGCTCACTCAAACTGGAGGAGTGGCTACAGCAGATCCCAGGAAAAACATCAAACATCTCAGTCCAGAAAAGTGCAGTACTAGGAACAGCAAAGATACTTCCCAGAACCCTCAAGCTCCCAGGCCTCTGGTAGAGGACCCGAGCGTGGAAAAAGGGATGAGACCACCTGCGGAGTGGATGTATATGTGTATGTATATAAGAGAGACGTGACCTGCTGTCATATTGTTTCTCGTTGCCATGTAAACAAATATAAACACCAATGTGAATAATGCATTAACTGATCAAATTATTAGTATAAAATTTGTTTAGAGCAGAGGCCACAGAGGGATGTGGAAAACTGCTAAAAAGCCAGAGCTGTGGTCTGAACAAGAATTAGGATTCACAGGAGCAGTTAAGGGCAAGCGGAGGAATGTTAGGGTGCAACGATCAGGAGAGGGTTCTTTCAAAGTTTTAGACATTGTTTGAATGCACATGAGCAGAACAGCTACACTCAAAAGAACAGAACATTTGGGTTCTCGATACGTCGGAGAACATCACTACCAAAACTGGCCTCATTCAGGTTAAAGTATACTTTATTTTCCCCATAATTTGTCCTCTGCATTTGGCCCCTCCATAGACTGTATAAGAAGTGGACTAAGAGGAGTGTGACGTCACCCATAGCGTTCGGCTCCAGTCAAATGAAGCTCATCAAGGCTAGAAGTTCAGCTCAAATCTAGAGCTGAGTTCCATATTTGGAATTCCAATTGCAAGTATCATAGCAACCAAAGAGCCAGTCCAGAACGAGGCTGTTAAAGGTAACGCACCTTCCAGCCCGCACCGCTGTTGCTAATGTTAGCAGGTACGGACACGATAGAGAAATAAAAATACCGGGATCATGTAGAGCAGGTTAATACGAACATCTTAGACCAAAATGACGAGCCTGAAAACAGCAGTTACAGAGAGAGGGGTGAATTGGAGCCAGAGTCGATGGAGCCGGAAGCGCGCCCACGCTCACCTTCCTATTTGGAACACGGCGGGCTAGCGGGTAGCTATGTCCATTTATATATACAGTCTATGGACCCATCCCTCAATGCTGCTGGGGCAGCCTGTCAGGAGTAGCGGGAACCCACCTCCAGATCTTGAGCTAGTCTTGGTCAGGACTAAAGATGGAGGCGATTTTGAGCATTCGGTTCTTACATAAATAACTTTATCTGCCCGTTTTAAGTCCGTGAAATAAGCCAGAGGAAAGTTATTCGATATATCCATTTTGAGTGCCTGGTGTGACTTAAGTTGGGAAAAAACTGATAGTGGCATTCTGTGGAACATCTCATAACATCTCCATGGAGACAAGCAGGTTGCAGAGCATCCACCATAAAAGTTACATAGTGCACCTTTAAATTTAGGTTTCAAATGAAAGATTGACTTGACAAGAACAATGTACATAATTCCAAGTTATAAAAATGCCAAAACCTGTTTTAAAAAGCCACACATAGCATAGCATGACTCTTTAAAATGTGTGTGAGAGTTTCCACCCCTCTCTCCTCCTCCATGTCCTCTCATCTGGAGCAGAACCACAAAAAAGCTGATCAATTATGAACAGTGCCCTCCCTCTGTGGGCTGTGTAACTGCACACGGATGATAAAGCCTTATGTTAGCCCCCTGTCCGTAAGAAACCACAGGGAGAGTCATTATACACACTGAGCATAAAAATATGCAAAAACGTTATAACACTCAACAATTTTAACAACAGCAGTAGGCTTCACACACTGCTACATTAGAGGGATTTTTTTTCTTAGGATGCTTGGCACAAAGTTCTTTTTAAATGAGACTTAAAGCATATGTGCTCCCTTTGAAATACAGGGACCAGGTTCATGCTTTATATTATTTTCAATAGAACCAACCTCTTGTAAATGAGGCTTAGCCCAATTTAAATAACAAATGTTATTATAAACAAATATTATGTATTGGCAGCAGAGGGAATTACCATGGGGAAAAATTTAAACTAGCTAATAGCCCACATGCCCCCACATGTTAGTATAAGCACACAATTGTAATGAATGCAATTTGATGGCAATTTGACGCTTTGAATGAGTCTGCCAATGACTTATGGACTTAAAAGCTGCACAGGGTTTCTACCTGTAATGAAACAATCCTGGGAAATTTCAAACTGAGTATTTTCTGAGGCTGAGAGGCAAAGGAGTTTTCTAAAACTGAGATTACTGAAACTAGTGTGGATATAACTCTAGGTATGTTGTTTCAACATGGTTAAAACCTCAAAAAAGTAAAATTTGCATAATATGTGTCCTTTAAATGTGTTTATTTACATGCATACATACAATACATTGGGCAAAGATGAACATTCTTGACAAATTTTAAGTGTGGCCATGTTACGATTATAGGGAACTACACTCAAATACATTACGTAAATATTAATAATCCACATTTGCATAATGTAAAGGATTTGTATTTGAACATTAAAATAATTAGAGCTGCAGTGAATAAGAAGGGGAGATTGATTTTCTGGATGTTTAACAAAATAAAATATTTCCTCGCATCAAATGTATTTGGAATAATCTTGGTGGAGAAACAATTAAGCTTTATTGGCAATTATCGCAAATGTACAATATTGTGAAACTTTGAAATAGGTTTTGAATTAGTCAGGGACCGCAGTGAATAGACAGATGGTAGTTTAGTAAGATTGCATTTCACATTAGATATCATGGTTTTTTTTGCTTTATACTTGCTCTTCCCGTTTTCATTTCATTATATCGAGTATTTATTCCTTTTTTTTGTTGTCTCCTTACAACTAAGATCCAGGTTGATCCGGTCGCCGTCTGGTCTGAAGCAGGCCTGTCACAATAAATAGTATATCGACTTCAATATATGTTATTTGTCCTGTTCTACCACTAGATTTGAGCTGTAGAAGGGTGAATATGACTCATTATAGATGCAAACTAACTACCAAAGTGTTTCATTCTGCTGTTTATTTTTTTAACCATATTGTACATTTAGAATAGTTTTTTGAGGATAATTCTACTTTAGGGTTATTGCGTCAGTGGCATAAATTAGTTTCAGTATTATCGTGTATCGTCTATATTTTCTTCATCATTACATCATACTACAAAATTTGCTATCATGACAGGTCTAGTCTGAACAACCACAATCTCATACCCTCCAGTCCTGTTAGATCTATTCTAAATCAGCGGAGTGTCCTTTGACTACATTTCCCATGATGCCTCAGCAGGTATGCCGTGCTCCAGGTGCCATGCTGTTTGTTTGGAGCTACAGACTGGTGTGTTCAGCCTTCACCAGTGGAGGCTAACGTAAACAGTGGTGCGTGCCAGGAGCGTGGAGAGTGTGAGACAATAGCAGATGTCTGTCAGAACAGGGCTGTACCAAAGCACTGGAGCAGAAAGCCAAGCACGGAGCTGTGGTGAGCGCTGTGGACATCACCAAAACCATCTGTCAGAAAGTGGGAGAAGGATGGGAACATACAACACTTTGACTTTCTCACTTTTCTTTATATTGGTTGTTTTGTTATCGTTGGTTGGGTAAAAAATGTGTATAGTCTGACCGCAGACTGTGCATATAAATGGACATAGCTAACCGGCTAACCGCTGCATTTTGGCTCCATCGACTCCAATTCACTTTCTACTGAAAACCATCGCCGCCCTCTCCGTGACTGCTGCTGTCAAGCTCGTCATTTTGGTCTAAAATGTTCATATTAACCCGCTCTACATGATACTATTTTGTCCCTAAATCAAGATATAAACATTATCAG
>KN473329.1:0-33705 GCA_000787095.1 Periophthalmodon schlosseri
TGTATGTCTGTGTGTTTGTGAGTGAGAGATAGACAGATGGTGCTGCTAGCCTGAAGTCTCCACCATAGTTTTAGTTAAGCTTTTATTACCTCTGGTGGCATTTGGGCTCCTTTTAAGCAGACTACTGGCAATGGTGAATACAGCCCAACCTGGTGAGCTGAAAGACCAAAATCTGTCTTTCAATGTCCTCCAGGAGTATGTTTGTCAATGTTGTTTTGACAAAAAGAGATTACAGCAAATATAACACAGTAGCACACTATTCTATTAGAGTGTATCAGTTCCCTTGTAATTGGCAAAGCAGCAGTCCACCACATAATGTAGGCTATTCCAAAGAGTTGCACTTTATTCTCCCCCTCAAACATATTTACAAAAACTGTTTCTGTTCTCCTTAATAAGCACCCAACTCCTTCAACCATTATACTATTATTGATTTCAAATGGCCAAATATACTAACACTACCATGCAATGCCTAAGGAATATCATTTCATCTTCAGCACTTAGAAAAACTACATCATTCTGATTGAGCCTTGTTAAGATCATTATCATTTATTGCCAATTCTGCACACACTGAATTTAAGCAAGTTTCACATGCAAATATGCCATTACCATATCATCAGGAGGTCACAATTACAGCACAAGGAAGGACTGCCCTGAAAACTTTGACTTTAAGTCAAACCATTTTCATTATGCTCTTTGTGGCTTATTAGTTTGAGGTATAAGATTAACCAAAGCTGTTTTAGTAAATGAATGCATAGACAACCGTCCTAGCAAACTTACTTAATGGTAAATTATTAACAAATGGTGAAAGAAATGTTATTCAGAAAATGGCAACTACCACATAGTAGTAGAAGTACATTTGGGCCAGCTATATCCACCAACTACATCAATGTATTTGACATGAGCTTGTTTTTTTTAAATAAACAGTTAATTTAAAAATGATAAAATGTGATACTGGTGAATAAAGACTGGATAAGCACAAAAGGAAATGGGGGTCATCATTGAAAGAGAAAGAATTACCTTGAGCTCATATCGTTAGTGTCTGTTAACAATCGATTATCAGAACTGAGGCAAATGTCTCTTTGGAATATAAAGGTACCAGTCTCATAGTGCCATGCTCTGAAACTTCATGCCAGTGGCCCAGAGGCGGGTGTATTCACCCTAGAACAGTAATGCTGAAACAATCTGACTTCACAAGCTTTGTTAAACTAATTTGTTTGACAATGTAGAGTATAATGTTTAGTGAATGAATGCAAAGTGCACAGTTAAGTGTTTCCTGAGACATTTCTCAGGCAAATAACAGCCAGAAAACCATTCTGAGAGTGTATTTGGTGTCACCAGAACTTGCTAACACACTTACATTATCTCTGCTGCCAACTGTGCCTCGCTCCAACATGACGAATGCTCGAGCCTCAGCTTTTATACCCAGATAACAGTGAACTGTGTCAATTTGGGAGCATGGTCAGATTCCATCAGCAGCTCCCAACAACAACACGCTGCTTTGTTTAGCTGCAGTGACAGCTTTCTGGCTCCCACCACCTGCTGTCTCTGTGAGCGAGGAGCACTGATTTACTCATAGCCCCCAGTCACAAAGTGAGTGGATTTGATGTCTATTTGGATGCTCCTCATTTCTTTGTTCACAATGTAACATGGTACATTTGGTACAGTCTGTCTCATGTTTATGTTTGATTGAATGAGTGTCTATATCATCAAAGGCCCCATATGTTGGCCTGCTGTTATTTTAGACAGCTTAGCATCATACTATTAAAAGTCCTATATTACACAAAATTGACTCTTGTGAGCGTTAAGCCATGTTATAATGCAATTACCTTCTTAAAAAACATACCTGGAGTTGTGTTTTGTCTCATTCACACATTTGAGTTTGAGTAACCCTTTATTATTGGTCTGTCTCGAAAGCTCAAAATGCTGTTCCACCTTTTGATGTCATGAAGTCATAGTTTTCAAGTTAACAGCTCCATTTTACCTTTAGTTCAGATTAAAGGGGCAATTCCAAGGCTAAAATTATCCAAAGGATTCTAGTGAGGGTGTATGGCATTTAAAATCACAGTGGAGCGCTTCCTGTAATACCACATGAGATCACAAGGTGGAACAGAGTGTTTTCAGTTTGAGAGAATAACTTAGCCTAAATATGCAGGGTTTGCGTGTTAAACATGTTTGAATGAAACAAAACACAACTCCAGGTATGTCTTTGATGAGGAAACATTATAACATAGATTAGAAAATAGCGTTTGTATAACTGCTTAACTTGTTTCAGCCACTTCCAGTGGACTTCCTTAAGGGAGAAGAATCTGTGCTTAACAGTCTAAAAAAATAAAGACAGACTGAATCTTTTCATGTTGTCATGGTTATAACTTAATTCCTTTTTAGGTTGTTGACATACAATTCTGTCTTTGAGAAATGGTCGATAAAATATTTATTCGATATTATTTTTAAAACATGTCAGTTCAGTCAAAAAGGGCAATGACAAACAATAGTGCATCTAATAATATAACAAATCTAGTCATCAACTGCATAAGTAATGCATCTTGTACCACAAGCACCTCTGTGAATGTAAACTGAGCACACGACTGTTGTGTGCACATTACATATAACTGCTTCTATTATTTTGCAGGGCATATTATTTGACTGTGAGTTAAGGAGAGGCTGATGAGTTGGCTCCCGGTCTTCATCACGGTGGTGTGCCAATCACACACAATGCTCACATAAAGGGCACACATTTGGTTATGGTGGGTGGATAGGCAAAAGCAAAATGGTTGGAAATGATTGTAAACGAATCACCAAACTACATTTACATGTGTATGAGACTATCTGGAGGCAATTAACTTGTGGGTGACTCCCACAAATGGATGCCATTTGGACCCTTATCATTTTAGACGAGAAAACAAGTTGATAATTTGATTTGTGATCAGCTCCTCTGACAAACACATCCCTCTCCACCTGAGGCACAAAACGGCAATCACGGCGAGACAGCCGAGAGGACAGTGTCTTCACCCAACCCCGTCACGGACAACATGGAGTCTGTTTGATTATGATTAGCAGAGTAATCAGAGGTAATTGCAGCTCTGTCAAAGTCTTCATGCGCGCGTCTCACAGGTCCTGACTTTGAGCGGAGGATCATGTTTATCTCACTACACCTTGAGCACTCAAACCTCAGCATCACTTTCTGCCTCTACTCTAACGACATTTGCCACATCAATAACACATTACTCATAGCGCACACACCATTGATGGGTTGGCAGGATTTGTCGATGCACAGACGTTTGACTGACAGCTTGGCAGGTGGGCCTTAAGAGACTGTTTTTTACCAGTGACAGCTCTGGCAACCGTCATTCACTACATTTGCTGTGGATGATTCATATTGTGGAATACATACATATCTTTAACATAATGAGATATAGTATAAAGCATACTGTCATTTATTGAATAGATTGTTTAGTGTATCAAATTAAACAAAGAGAAGAATATTTTATATTTATTTAAGCCACTACTGATTAGTTACACTTCTGTTGGTTTTGTAGCTGACAAAACCCATAAGCCTGAAAAGTTTTCAACCAATCGCAGAGTTGTGGTACGCAGTACAGTTTTGAACAAGTACACATCCACAGCACGTCTACTTCACCGCAAGCACTGGAAAGTGTCTGACTGTATGGTGCATCACAGAGCTTTTATATACCATAATCCAGAGATGTTTTAAGGTCAAAGCACACTTTATTGTCCCCGTAAGGAAATTTGTCCTCTGCATTTGACCCATCCTTCAAATGCCACTGAGGCAACCTGTCAGGAGCAGAGGGTGCCGCAGTACAGCGCCTGGGGATCCATCTCCCTGATCTTGAGCTAGGCTTGGTCAGGACTACCTTAGCTGGAGTATTATTTTAGCTATTGTGTATGTTTTGGGTTGATGAGGGAAACCGGGGTGCCTGAAGGAAACCAACCCAGACATGTGAAGAAACATGCATACTCCACACAGGAAGACCCAAACAACCCAGGAATCGCATTTGGAACCTTCTTGCTATGAGGCATGAGTCCTAGCCACTCAGCCACCATGTTTGTATTAAGTGGAAAAACATTTGAACTTTGAATGGCAGGTACAGTTACTTGTGAGACTCTAGTTGTTTTTTCTCCATTCCCTTTACATTGAAGTTGTTAGAGCAAATAGTTTGGTAACTTAACGGCATGTGGAAACCCCCATATAAGATTCAATACCTTAACTTTTCACATGATGCCGATGAGTGAATCACTGATAATTATAGTTAAACAAGCAAAAAGTTGTTGATGGTAACACTGGAAAAAAAAAGCTTTTTGGCATACTTTGTTTTGGACAATGCTTACACATCAAGGCCAAACAACAGTACAAATCCTTCCAACAACGGCAACAACTTAGTATTGGAAAAAAGTTATGAATGAAAGCTTTTAACAAACACAGATGCTCTGACAGAGGCTCCCTCCACTGATTTTGGTTTACAGCAGGTTTTTAGTCATCAGCTCTGAAGAGCAACAGAGCCTTTGATTAACCATTGTAAAACAGAACAATGGAGCAAAGGACAAAGAGTTGAAAAAGATTTGCATACAATAACCATTGAAGTGTGGAGTGCTTGGGAAAGCAGTGGATCACTAAGACAGTGTAGGCTTTAGTGTAGAAAGTTATGAAAACGAAACATTTTTGTGTGGGAGAATGCCTTAAACAATGCAGTCTATCAGGGAAGGACTTGCAGTTGTTCACCAATGACCCTCTGAGTGGAGAGGACACAGTCTTTACATTTCCAGGCAAGAGTAAATGATAGTGCCATGATCCAAGTACTCCCCACCACTTGACTACCTGAAAATATCAACATAAATTACACTTCTAACAATGGGAATGAATGAAATCAGAACTCTACGCTGTAGTGCACATTCACATGGCGACAAACAAGGTTCTGCATTAACACTTTCATTTGAGGATATTGAAAGCAAGCAACATAATGTATTTGACAATGGAGCTGACATAAGCACATAGACGTCAGCAAAGTGGAAAACAACGGAACTAGTGTACAAAAGTGTAGCGCAGCCACCCTAAAAGTGCTGGAGGTCAGGGAAGCAAAACTGACCTGAGCAAAACTATAATGTGTACTTTAGTGCCGCTGACAGACAATGACATTGTTTAAAATGTATCGTGCCACGCTATAAAATCACTTGTTTTAAAAGAGTTCTGTGGTACAAATGTGTGTGACTCAGGATCACAAAGTTTTCTGGAGTTAAAGAAGAAAAAGATTTTTATTCTCAAGAGGTTTCACAGTCAACATCATCTGCTTCTGAACACAGCATGTCATAGAAGACATGGAAGACATTCAACCAACCAACACATTTTTATACATCATTAGGAATAAATGTTTTTACTGCGTTAAGGGCACTGTTCAACTGTTATGAGCAATATACTTAGCAAATAAGAAGAAAATTGTCTCAATTCCTAATCACTGTATGTGGTCACTTTGAAATGTTCATAATAAATCCAAAAGCATCATAATGCAGCCAATATATCAGTACCTCAATAAACAATATTTTTTTAACGTTCTCATTGTAAATGCATGAGTAAAGCTTGCGTATAGAACCAACCCGGCATGTGTGACATCTTAAATTAGACACTGTTTCTGGACGCCAAATCGCACAGGCCTGCCAAAAAGAGACAGGCCTATTCATGTGTGGCAGACTATAATGGCAACACACACAACACACTGACTCATACATCTTAATTAGAAGCTAAGCAGCAGCGTGTTAGCATTAGCGAGAAGCGGCGAGCCTGTCACGGTGGGCAAATGAGAAGGGGCATAGACGAGACAGAGAAGCACACATTTCCATGCATATGAGCCAGGTCTGAACTCCAATTAAGGCCATCCCAAAACACCACTCTTTGCATTGGGAGACTTTTGGGCTTGTTTCTCCCCAAAACATTGGCAATTTCAAGAGGATAGAAAATGTCCAACCTTGATTTCTTTACCTTATAATTATGTATCTCAAAAACATCTGTTTTTCCTCACAGATGTTTCGGACTTCACAATACCTTTTTTACGAATTTACTGATTTCATGGTAGGTTACATTTTCCCTTACATAACCAGATGATGATAATAATAATCTTATGTAAACCTCAAAACACCTAGAGTCATTGTTCAAATGAGCTCAATAAGATTAGAAGATAAAAATCAAATTACAGGCATACCTGATTTTCATGATATTAAAAATGTGAAAAATAGAACTAGATAATTTCAAACGGTTTGCAGTGGTCCAAAGTTATTCCTCACTTACCTTATGCATTCCAAGCATCCTAATTATTCACTGCAAGTTTATAAGCACTTTTCACAACTTAAAGAGTCCAGAGTTTTGCTGTCACAGTAAAGCACAATTCCTGATTATCGGACAATTTGACCATAGGAAAAAAAAAATTAAAATCAAGTACAGAGCCTTTAAACAAAGTATACTGTTTTAAACAAATATGAAATGGACAGTGGATTTGTTGGAGGCACGTCAAACTTTCAGAAGATAAAACATCCCCCAACCCCATAATACAAACTGTCTAAAACTATATGTATAAAGCTAACTCATGTTCTTTGAAGTCAGCACTCTAACATGATCTGATAGCAGGACCCTGCTGTTTGATTTGATGGTGTCAGTGGTCAGTGGCATTTGTGGAGGTTCAGGAGACACACATACACATGCAGAGGGTGGCATTTGGTCAGAGTGGTGCGTGGGTTTGGTGGAGGGTGGGGGCGTGTGGCGGGCTGGGGTGCTCACTGACGTTCATGTTGCTACGGGGATGACGTGACCTTAAACAGGCGGCAGTGAGGGCGGTACGAAGGAGTTTCCGGTGACTGGTCAGCTCACCTCAACTTCAAACAATGGGTCCTCCTAAGCAGACACTTCACAGTATGTGGCACTATATCATTCCCTGTGCACAATGGCTATTATTACATAATAGTTGCCACTTTACAACCAAAATGTTTCTGTAGGTTCCTGGAAAGTGAAGGAGATAATTCAACTCAAAACATCATCATCGTCATTAGTTTTGAATCTAATATTTGTAATAACAGTAGTTGCAGTCATGCGTTTCTAGTGCTTGTAGCTAAAACTCGTCATGCAAAATACTTTTTATCAGGTAGACCCTTTATCAAGTATTTTATAAATTTAATAATAATTCTACAAAATTTGAGTATAATGCTTGCCTCAATATATTTTTTGTTTCAGTATCTGCATGGCTATATGAAGGAATTCAAATCTCTAAAGAAAAAGCCATTTGACTTAATTGAATTTCAACTTGACAAAATTATTTCTATGAAAGAAGTGACATGGTGCACTCTTACGCTAACTTAGATTTTTAGCACTGAACCCTGCTGATCCTTTTACTTGATGACAAAACTAAAATGTCTGTATAAACAAACAACATAGTGATTAATCTACTTAATATGTGAAGAAGCATAGGCACGTATCTATTGGGCAGTATGAATTCTGACTTTCACAGTAAATAATCAAAGTATTTCAGAGCATTTCAATTGGGAAAAATCACATCTATTCACATACCTGAACCCCATAACCTTATAAGAGCCTAAGGGCCTGCTAGAAGCAGGAGCCTGTTGTTTGGTTTGATGGTGTCAGTGGTCAGTGGCATTTCTGGAGGTACACATGCACATACACATAAATAAAATGATATAAATAAGCATACTGACTTGAATAATTGGATCATGAGTGAGCTTGAGACTATTTGCATTTTGAGGAAGGGGCAGATATTCTCATCCTAATTTATAATACTGAGATATTGTGTGGATATAAATGTACATGATTTTATAGCCTAACATACTCAAAACCAAAAACAAAACGTAAAAATCCAATTATGATTTCTTTAATAAAATTGAATGACTGATTGCCAAATAAAAAAACTCTCGGAGAGAAGAAGCGAGAGTGATATATCCTCCACCAAACATTCTTTCATTTGTATCTACGTATTTCCATTAAAGTGGCAGATGGCTGGAGCATAGACTCCATTAACTGTGGGCCAGAGGCTGTGTATACCACTTAGTAATGGACAGTTCGATGAACAGACATATACAAACATGTGGAGACATACTGTGGCAACCATGCCCAGCCTGCACAAGGCAACATAACTGGACCATTGAAGGAGATCATGACCAAGGAATAAACACAGAATTGGAATTTGCAGCTGGGGATGTAACAATGCACGCAATCCCAATTTTATATTTTACATGAGTAAAGGTTTACATCAGTGGTTCTCAGTGGTATTTACTGCTGGTGGTAAAGGAAAGCTCTAATACATGGATTTAACTGCAGTTCAAATATTTGCTGACTTTGGAGACAATTTAATATACATTTGCGTCCTTGTTTGAGTTAATTCTTGTTGAGAACCCCATAGCAATTGTGTAGGCTTGGTTTACTCCTACTTAAGTCCTGTTTATGTCCTTAGTTTAGTCAAAGTAGTCCCACTTTAGAGCTGGAGGTACTTGGAAGGCAAAATATTTTCTTGGGTGGTACTTGGGCGTGAAAAGTTTGAGAACCACTGGCTTACATTATCTTTGCCAAATCAATCCCACCTAGCCTAAAAGTAAATATAATTTAAAGTGATCTATTTTTAAAAGTACTCTTGAATCTTTACCCACCAACTCTGACATGTACATTAGCTCAGCACTAAGCCAATTATTTACGTGCTTTTGGTCCACTTTGGATGAATCGCTCTGCATACTTCTATATAGTATATCTGACAAGACCTAATTGCTGATTTGTCCTTCCTTCTAACCTATCCTTGTTACCCAAATATTCACCTCCTCTGCCATCACATTGTTATTCTTTTTCTGTCTCTGTGTTTGGCCATATCTCCATTGTACCCCCTCCACCAGCCCCTCACGCTTTGCTGATGAGCCTAGGCCCCACTCATCAGATTGCCTGTCTCTTTCCAGCCTGCTTTCTTTAACACTTGTAGAAATGACCTGACACATCCAATCCCAGGTTATTACACAGATGTGCCAACTTCTCTCCCTTCGCTCACGCAAACATTCAGGGCGAGAAGAGGCACGTTCCCGGCGGCGCTTCCACGGACACACATATAAACCCCATTACAGCCGCCCAAATGAAAATGAATTATGCATTTTGTCCTGCCACTCGTAACAAGTATATGATACATCCCCTGTTTCCACACAGTTGGGCATTGAGGAACACGTGCAAAATGGGGAAAAATGTGAGACCCTACCTAGCCTCTTGTATGAACATGAATATAGACAGAAGCGTGATATACAAAGGCATATATGTATTATTCATGCTAAATCTGTGGTTCAGCCTTTGCATACTGGTTTTAAAATTTGATTTTATTATAAATTTCGGTTCAAGTTTATATGTACTAAGAGAACAATAAGATAACAATTAAATATAAAATAGTCCAATACAATATACGCTCAATAGTCCAAAAAAGTTCTAAAAAGGAATTGCTCCATCTATATCCTTAATACACAGAATTCCATCCAAAATGCAGGAGTCATTTATGTGCAGAGACACGTTTTAGACAGTTTAAAAATGTATTTAAAATAAAGGTGTTTTCATATATTTTTATTTGTTATATCATAACTACTATGCAATTAGACATTGACTCAAATCTCAAAGAGATTCATTAGCACAACTAGGGAACTTTATGTGTACTGTAACAGTGAGGTCCAATCATGCTATAGAGTAGGAGAGGCATTCAACTGCAAATGGTGAGAAAATCTTAAACATGTGTTGTGGACGTGCTCACTCCTCACCAGTTATGACAAAAAACTGTGGTGCTTCCACAACGGATTTGCTTGTGTTGTTTCATTGTTTTGGTGTTAAAGTGAAAGTAAAAAGTACCCGTGTTTATTTGTGCTGCAAAGAGCAAATAACCTGTGAGCAACACAGTTACTAGTATCCTGGAAAATCAAATGTGCAATATAAATCAGATGTTGCTTTTCTATGTTTGTCAAAAGTGTAGTTATATGTATGATAGTCATTTTATTAGCAATTTTAGCTACTAAGTTTTATCATTAATAGTAAATTATTAAACAACCCTGAATGTCTCTTAACCCGTGGTATATTTGATTATTTGACATGCATGTAGACTGAGAGAGTCTGACCAGGTCTCTGGAGAAGTGAGATAAAAATCGTATCAAGAGCTTATTTAGAGTTACCTGTGCATGTAAACGTAATGCATGCTAATCAAATACTTAGACTTTTTAAAGTGAAAGAGTTAAAGAGAAAGAGTTTTCTCCCCAAATCCTGATCACTTCACTTAAAACGTATCGGCCCATAGAGGCACACCATTGAAGCTGGCATTCTTTAAAATCAAGTAGCAGCCACCAGAACCTCCATCCCCCCTCTACCTCCCCTCTTCTTCCTGAGTCCAAAGCAAGGTCGTGGGCCTCCTTAGTGAAGTTAGCATTCCCCTCGTATCCCCAGTAATCCTCGCTGTTTAAGCTTGAGGTACAAATACGTTCTATTGAAGCCGTGCCGAGGGCTGTGCTAATACCCGGCTGTGTGAGCGCTTGTATAAATGTGTGTGTATGGTTATGGGCACTCAGTAAAGCTGTGTGGTGCTGCTGCGGGCTTTGTGTTTAACAGCCACTAGTGCTTAGTATTCTCTGCACTATGTGTCCTTGCATCCCTATGCTTATTCTCCCCCTCTGTGCTGTCTGCTCTCAGATGAGAATACCAACAGCTGATGGCAGAAAGACGGGCGGTAGGAGACAGGTGAATAAAGTTTATACAACGTGAGTGATGCAACCTTGGAGCAGCGATGATTAAAGCCAGAGGTGGGTTGAGCATAGCCTAAAATCAGGCAAGTGCTGTTAAATCAAAATATTGCTCTTGTAGGAGTTACAATCATGCAAATAACTAATTCCTAGACTGTGTTGGGCCCTGAGTTTTCATGTTCTCCCTCTGCCTGGGTAGTCTTATTTAAACCATTTTCCTAAACATGCACAACAAACTAATCACTCAGTGGTGTACTCCTAACAAGGATCCAGCGGTGCACTGTGGTTACCCACTGCTTCTGACAGGTTGCCCCAGCGGTACTGAATGGTGGGTAAACTGTAAAGGTCTAATTTACCTACAGGGACAATAAAATTGCCAATAAAGAAACTTTCTCACAAGGGCTTTTCTCTCATACCAACGCAAATACCATTCTATACAGAAAGTGGGTGGAGTGACCAGTGTTGTAGAAATGATTCAAGTAGCCCTAGAGTTGTGCTTAGATGGAAGATACTCTTGATGTCTAAAGAAGTAGTTCATTTACCATGTGTATGTAAGACAGAACTATCCACAAAGAAATAGCAACACGGACCGAGCTGCAGGTGTCCCTGGTACAGTAGAGCAATTTCCCCAAACAGATGTGTATTTCAGAAAAAGCAGAAAAAGTTGCAATAGTGCTTTGAATTAGGACTTATTTCAGTGTGACTCAAATGTATCTCTTTCCTCTTCTGACTTGGGTAAGTAAACTGAACTGGTTGTAGTCTGGTAGCTGCTTATAGACAAGAGTACCTGACACAGAACAACAGGAGAGCATTGCCACCTGCTCCTGAACACCTCGCTTCATGTAACATTAAACAGCATATATGTGGTTGGTGATCACAAGTGATTATCGTTATCCTAACACAGAGACAATGGCAGCTTGGAGCAGTGTGAGCAGCTGTTAACTCCAAACTAAACCTGATTTAGTTGTGGGTCTGCTGCAGCTCAAATGAGTCCCCACCAGATGGTGAAGTGTTGAAGTCATAGTGGGAGCAGAATGTGTGACGTCCTCAGAGAAGGGCACAGGGCACTTTACACACAAATAAATGCACTGTAATGTAGTGAGGTGCATGTTAGATTTCTTTTATGACCTGTCCCAAACAACATGATTCACTGTATACTACCTGCCCTACCTGAACCTTGAAAAACGTGCTTCAGTCTACCAACATCTATCTTAACCTTAATACATTAAACCCAATGGCTAATGCCAGTTATCATAACAATGAGGAAGTATCTCAGTAACGCAATTAGAAAAACAAATAAAACATACAAGTAAAGAATTTATGAAACATGTATTAAACATACTCTGTTATAATGCCTGTTTTTCTTCTAGATGTTTAAGTTTCATTGTCAGATACCATTTGATGTTCATCTGATTGCTGCCAAAACTATGTACCATACCCTTATTTAAGATTTAGATATATTAAAATATTAAAAGTATGATTAAATATACTTCTAATCTGGGCAGTATTGGTTGATAGATTGATTCCTTAGCATCAAATGAAAAATGGTTTTGGGGTTACTAGTTTCCCTCTTTTCCCACACATATCTCACTGACCATGCACAATAATTTCAAGGAAATCCAGATCATCAAGCTGTCTCCTCGTCACATTGGTCCACAAGGCACAGTACTAGGTCTTCTCATTTTTACCCCTCTCATTTTCATTATTTACTTAGTCTTAGTTACTTACTCAGACTACACTCTCTAAATCCCCGGCCAACATCAACAACACTTCACTTACTTTTTCTTTCCATCTCCGAAATCTCTGCACACTCTACAAAGGTTCTCATCAATGCTCTGGTCACATCTCATATTTACTGTTGCAACTTGCCTTTTGTGGGCTTACCTCAGAAACTTATACAGCCTCATTTGAACTTAGCACAACATCTGAATACTAGACTCAATATATCTCACCCTTTAACACACCTGCTCACAGCAGCTCACTGTCTTTTGAATGACTTTTGTTTGCCACACTATTGTACATTAGTGATGAAACTGACATAGACAAGAATTTCCCCAAGATCAAACGTATCATGTTGAATTGTGTTGCAATCAAAACTTACTGCTAAATTTGGGCTAACTTATGATTTAAATATGTTTTATTGATACATGTTTTGTAATAATACTGATATTGTGGGTCGAGTCTGTATGGTATTATTGCTAAATGTTAGCAATTACACCTCTTGCTGAGCAGAAATGAGTAACACTAATGTCTAGTGTCAGCTGACATTTCAGTAAAGGTAAACATAGACCAATCAGAACCATCAGACTGTATCTGTGAACATTACAAATGCTCTCAGTGCTGTTACCCTATATTCAAAGTGTTGAGGCTAGGGTAAAGTTTTGTTCTGTTCACAGGGGAATTTGTCTGCATTTGACCCATTCTTCATTGAGTGCCTAAGAGACAGCCTGCCCAGAGCAGTGCCCTGGAATTCTTGCAAATTTCCTGGTCAAGGAAAACTATTTGCTGTGAGACGACAGTACAACCACTTTGCTATGGCATAAGTGATCTTAAGTGTTACTAAGTCACCTCCTGTTTTTACAGGTATCTTAAAACACAGTTTATATGGCTCATTATTATATATGGCTACATTATTTGCATATGCATCAATAATAAAGCAAAAAACAAAAACAAAAACACACTCAAACATGACAAATTATTTAAAATGGACCAACAAGATGCCATCAGTGACCCAGCTGAAGTAAAATGTGTGATGAGAGCTAGATTCATAGGGGTGGTTGGGCCAGTCATATTCTTGTGAGTACTGGAGCAGGAGCAGAGGAGGAAAGGTCATGAAGACACAAACAGCAACAAGCATTAGTTACAAAAAGCAAAAGGTCAACACCATGAGTCCCATGCCATTGACAGAGAGATGATCTTTGTGGCAATTAGAGTGTCAT
This sequence comes from Periophthalmodon schlosseri, assembly GCA_000787095.1. Lineage (NCBI taxonomy): Eukaryota > Metazoa > Chordata > Actinopteri > Gobiiformes > Gobiidae > Periophthalmodon > Periophthalmodon schlosseri. Next base: position 13,692 of record KN473329.1, read on the forward strand.
GTATATGGCATATAATGGATGCACATAAACTTTCAGAGGAAGCTGTGCAGCTCTGGTTGGGGACAGCTTTTAGTTTTAAATGGACTGAATGTGTCAGTAAGTGTCCGAATACTAATATGCTCTACATCAAAGGCGGTGATTAGTCCAACCATGCGGCTTAGGCTGGCCTCTGTGCTGAACACTGGGCTGTTGATATGGTTACAGCCTTTATGAAGCATGTTATGAGCACACTGTAATGGTGGATGGTTGACTGCGGGCTGATTGATGCGAACTCGAGCAACTCGAATGCTGTCTGCCTTGTAGCATACACAATGTGACATTGGTTTGGTCTGGAGAATATTGATCTGGAATGGGTCTTGGCGAGCACAGATATGGAGGGCTGTATTGATGTTCTGTATGGCCCTCATTTCAGGCTCATCTCACCCTGCTGGTGTGTTTGTGTGGGGCGGCAGCAGAGCGCCGGAGGCTACTCAACTGTGAAATCGTGTGACGCTTTCTCCATTGCGCTTCATTTAGCTACACATCGCCCATCTCTCATTCCTGACAAGTTTCTTAACTGCTCCAAAATGTGAATGCCTCAGGGCGGGGTGGCAATGTAGCCCTGTCAGAGTACAAGTATGAGTGTGTGTGTGATGGGGGGCCAAAGTGAGAGTCTAATAAAGCCAGCAGCTGCCATGGAAACCGGGGCAGAGGCTAACTCCTCCTGTGTGTCCGGGGAGCCATCAGTGCCTGGTCCGCACTGCAGACACATATGTGCACACGCTCCCCCGGTTTACACACACTATCATGTTTGGGAGGCATGGCAAATGAGTCTTAGAGGGAGGCATCTCCACAGAGCCACATACAAACAGCAGACGAAAGGCCGTGAAATAAGCTGTGGCACCAAGAAATAGAGGAGCAACTCCTGTTCAATAGCCCCTCACACACAGTGCACAGTCCACACCAGGACATGAGGCAGGGGAGCTTAGGCCACTCTGTACCCTCTGTAATCTGCTCTTATTCTCATACTACGCCAAAGAACAACTTTAAAGGCATTTTTGAAGAGATATCCAGCGTAACTTTTCATATAATTCTTTCTTTGATGACTACTGCTCAGTGTAAAATTGGAACAAACTTTTTTTTTTTTTTTAACCATGTATCCTACTCTTTGATGGAGCCAGTGCTGCTGTACTTTCTGTTGATTGATTTGAGGTAATAACACCATAACCACATTTGTGTTGTAAAGAATCTAGCACATTCAGTAATTCTCCCTATTTACCAGGCAGCATATGCATTCAGAGTGCGCACACACATTTATAGCCCTGTGTGAGTGTCTATAATAGAAAGATAAGAGTGTCAGTGTGCTCAGGTTGACGCCATGACAGCTGCTTCCTCTATGTGACAGTTTTATTGCATTTCTAATCTCTGTTTACATAAACCATCAGGCACACATACACCGGGTGTGTGCGTCCTCATACCTTGTCATGGCTCTCCTTGCTGCCACTCACACAATGAAAAGGGCAAAGGCAACCAATCAAAATGATCTCCAATAACAATATTACCCATCAGGCCATGGGCTGGGAAGCCTTGTGGTGGGGGTGGAGGGGTTAGATGGCTTTCTGAGCTTCGTCTGACATTTATAAAATGAATTGCTTGTCGTCCACTGAGGAAATAGCACATCTACGCATTGTGCATGGCAGGTTCTCCCCAGTCTCGCACTTGACAAATCTCATATCCCTGCTGTGGAGTGACATGCCAGCCGAGAATTAGAGTATTGCAATTCAAAGTGTGATTGAGAGGAAGACGGGGGTGAAGGCGGTGCACGTTGTGGCCTCTCCAAGTGTCACCATAGTGTCAGCCGATGAGGAAAGATGACAACGGTTACAGTGCTTGGCTGCCCGGCTCCTCAAGTGGACTGCAGATTGGGTTAGGTCAGATGAGATGAGGCTTAAATGAGGCCTTCGGGAGCCATAGAGAAGAACAAGACAAATCAACGCTGGGGAGAGGGTATCGCAGGTCACACATTACAGCACCCCCCACCCATTCCCATTCCTCTGTTTCTGCTGTGTAAATGGCCCTCAGTTGTAAATGTGCCCATACGCATCTGGATGGTTTTGAACATAGGCATCTAATAATGGCTTCAAATTGTTTCGTTGTTCATTTCACATCTACAATATTCAGTATTAGAAAAATCCCTTTCTCCATTTAATGAAAATAGTAGACATTATTACATCACATTTAAAAAGCAAAGTGAACCATTCAGTCTGCTCTTGTCAAACTAAAGGGCTATAAAGCTCTGTGATAGTGAGAACTTCTCTGGTGGTCTATTTTGCAGGACATTGATGTTAATGGGATGCATATACTCCACTCAAGACGACAACTGTAAACTGTACTCTGAAACCATAAAATACAACTTTGTGGATTTGAGTGCACTGTTCTGTTAGCTAAAAAGCATTGGCAATTAATCCTGGCTCAAGATGGTTGTGTCAAATGCAGATAAATATACTTAAGGAGACAATAAAGTAGCATAACACATCTCAACTTACCATTAAGAGACACAAATGAATGAAAATATGTAACTTTTAAAATGAAACTTCTCAAGAACAGAGTTAGATTTTCTATAATATTTTTTTCCTTGGGGACAAAAAGACATCAAGTACTGTTTGAATGTATTTTGTAGTCTAAAACAATTAGCAAGCTGTGAAACGTAATTAGTACTTTAGCATATCAGCAAATCAGCTAATTACGCTGCACTGTAACAAGGGAAGTTAAAACACACTAGATTTCTAGAGAACAGTGCATTGGTTATTGAAAAACACAAACTCACTGAAGTGAAAATCAGTAATTAAAAAACTTGTCTTGTTTCATTTATTGATGCTGTAGGCTTGAAGTCGTAAGTTATTTCCATCAAATGAACTAAATGAATACAGCTTTTACTAACTATTCTAATCTTTAGGGAATTTGAACACCCACATGATAAAATGGTAAATGAAAACGGTACCCCACAGGCCTAAAGCTATAAAAATGCGCGGAAAAACGCCCACTAAAATCATAAACCAGGAGTATGAATCAGGCAAGAGTATAGAAGTAATGAGACGAAAGGGTAATGATGAAATTTAACAAATGAAAGTAATTACTGGTCTAGTGTATATGGCAACATTGTTTAGTACAGATTTAGCTGTCATGTAAATGTGAAATAATAACCAACCACTACTAGCACACATTATATATTTATGACAAAATGAAAATATTCAGGTTGTGCTCTGGGCTATATAAATAAAATATATTTTTCTCACACCTGGGTTGTAATATTCTAGAGATAGCCCCAGGTCTTAATTGTCAAACAGTGCCACTGTAACTCCTCAGTCAATCATTAACTCTTTCTGGTCTGTACGTTTCTTTGAATGTGTACATGAAATTACCCAATCAGCTTTTCCCATAAGACAATGACCTTGAATAACCGTGAATAACTACTAATAGCTAGCACTCTCACCTTACGGCAAGATGGTCCTGGGTTTGTCTATTGGGTAGCATGGGATGTTCTGTGCAGAGTTTACATCTTTCTTTCTTGTTTTCAAGATGACCTTTGACATAACATTTTTTTTTTTTAGGCAGACAGTTTGGCAATTGTTTGTAAAGCAAACTGCATAACTTTCTGGAGGTAGCATGACACCTGCATGATTCCATGAAAATAGAAAGTTACATTTTTTGGAAAATTCTCCATGGAGACAGAGAGATTTCCATACTGCAGAATAAGGTCACATGTTTTTGTTTTGTTTTGTTTAGAGCAAAAACAACCAAAAGGTCCCAAAAACATGCAGTCGTTGGGCAGTTGCTTGACTCAAATTAACACTTTATTTTCTTGGCTTGTTTCTTTGATCAAATTTGTTTTTTGGTACAGAAATAAACAACGCAACATGAAAGACTGGAGGTGAGACTGTTTTCTTTGACTGCTGTGCTGGTGGAGAATAATAATGGCCTCCACCGGGATCACTTCTCAAACATATACTGCCGGACAGAGCGGTGTTTTCATACGAGTGTTTGATGCTGACTTCTTTAGACACACAAACTCATATTTATTCACTCACCTCATCCATTCTCCGGTAAGCATAGATATAAGGAAGACAGGCCTTGTGGGAGTGGCCTGTTGCCAGTCAGCTCCTACTCCAACACTACAACCTGGATAAGCACACTTGTACATTGTGAAAACTATACAGCTTGCTAATATGAAACTTTTACCGTGACATATTCTGACCTTTTTGAATGTCACACCGGAGATATGGTGCAGAACGGATGCATTATAAAAACCTTGAGTGTGGTGAAAATAATTTTTTTCTTTTTTGCTCATCCATGTCTAGTTTTGTTACCATATGCAAAACTGTGGCACCGCTGAAAGGGTAAGTATTTTCAAAATGTCACCCGGATTTGTCATTTTTGGAGGAAAAGTCAACAAGTTATGAGCTAGCATCGTAACAATAGAAATATGTAACTTCGACATTAATTCTTAAGACATTTGGGTAGTTTGTAAAGTGCTTTTAAGGCAGCAAAACTTGGTCTAAGATACGGGACAGTCACCAAGTTTACATCCATGCCAGTGTCACTTATCTATTTCTGTCAAACGTGTGGCAGTTGTTGTTCTTTTTTAGTAATTATAGTAATTATATTAGTGTGCTTATGCTCAGGGGCGTGGGACTGAGGGAAGGGGGGGAGGGAGGGAAATGGTAGTGTTTACCCAGGGCCCAGTGCAGGAAGGGGCCCGTCACAAAGTCTGTAATATGCATTTTTCATAAGACAATATTTAGTGCGGGCCCTCCGAGTTGATTTTTACCTAGGGCCCAGAATTTGGTGCTACGCCACTGCTTATGCTAACTTACTACAAGCACCTGAATGCCTCGTAGCCCCTGGTTTGCACCTTTTTGGTTCTTTGACCTGCATGTAGACAAGAGTGGTCTTGGGGCGAAGACAATTTGAATTCAGTTGTTTAGCGCACTCGGATTTCCCTCTGCATGTAAACGTAGCGAGTGAAAATGGCACACATAAATTGTTGAGACTGTTCATCGTGATTGTTGTTCGTGATCGGAAGTTTGCAAGGCTCTCTATTGGAACATGGCCCAGCAACTAGGTACAGTAAATCCATTCTCTCCATCTTTGAACTCATCAGAACAGGTGAAAACAAGAATAAACACATGAACTTTTGATAAGTATTTGATTCTTTCATTTTGTCAAAATTATTTTCAACCTCTTTCCTACTAATATCGCTTCAACTGGAATCAATAGCCGAAGAGGACACGTGCCTGCCTGCTTCACCCACCTCTTCAATAGTATTCCATTGCTCTGTCTCAGTGAGTAGGTTATCCGTGTGTGTCATGGCCAAATCCTGGGACTGATAATGAACTGTGTGTGTGCGCGTGCTTGCTGATTCACTTCCTCTCCCTATCCTTCCATCCACCTTGCTATCTCTCCCTCCTCCTCCACCTCTTGCTGGTTGGCGGTGTGTCGGCTTACTCACTCCCTCACTAGCGCTCCACGCAGGCAGGCAGGCACACACCTCCACGATGTGTCACTAGCCTCTCCACCTGCCTCTGCTTCTCGTCACTCTGCCATCACTTCTCCATTCTACCCACACTTTCTCTTGCACTCCTTCCATAAAACATATTTTTTGTGTGTTCTCATTATGTTTGCTTCGCCATGTGCTCTCTCTCCACCCCCCTACGCTCTGTGTCACCGCTTCAGAAAAGAAAGAAAAATGCTCCAGCGAGTAAAAAGAGCCGGGAGAAAACGCCGAAAAGAAACAAGTCCGAGATAGAGCAGTTGTTTTATGGGCAAAGACAACCATCTACAAGCCGATGGACTATGCCGGACCAGACAGACTGAAGAAGTAGAGACGGGACATCCAGCGCTCACATCACCAGGGTATGACACAAAAAGAACTAAAAAACACCCCGAAATGTGCTCATTTTCGACTCCACTCACTCTGTTGCTTTCGGCCATGCATTTGATCTCCACTCGCATTGCACCGACTTCATTCGTGTCCACAGGCTGCGTTGGGGACTTTGACTAATTGTAAAACTATTCTCCAGACTCTGCCGGAGTAGAGACTTTCTATTCCCTCCATTTCGTTTCCATTCTAATTAATTCCCCCCTGCGCGGACCCTCAAAGAGCCTCTCTCTCGGCGCACTGCCTCTGCCGTCTTCTGTGTTTCCCCCCTCTCTCTCTCCATCTGTCTGCCTTTGAGAAGCAAATAATTGGATGTGGAGATTGGCTTTTCTGTGGTTGAGCTGGAGGATTGAGTCTGGAACCAGCACACAAAGGCAGCGCGCAGACATACACACCTGGGGCTGAGGGAGAACGCACATGGAGGGAAAATCTCCACTTTATGAAGTCCGTTACACAGAATAGTGTCGGCTAGTCTGCGTTTCAACTGGTACAAATCCAACTACATGACAAAACTCAGCGATGCGTACAACCATTCTCATGTAGATTTGTTCCCACTGGTATTGAAAATCCGTGACTACTTTTAGACAGCAATGATATGATTTGCAGTTTGTCTTGTGTGTCATCTTGAATTGTTGATCCAAACAAGATAGTCATAGGTACTTGTTGGTTATTGGTACAATCAATGTCTGATCAGTTCAATTACAATAGAAAGGGGATCTTGCAATGGACATGTAGATATGTTACATGTTGTCATCTTTACTCAAGACTAGTTAGTGTATGGGAATGGCCATCTCCTTGCATCTTCAATTTAACTACAAAAAAACTTCTACACTGGCCCGTACTTTCTTTCAATTCTGAATCCTCAATATTTGGCAATCACCCATCTTTGAAAATATGAATCCCTACAACCAAACGGAGTAAGGAAAGGGCTTTAGAAAGCAGGAGAGTGTGCGAGTGACCTTTGAGGAGATTAGTGTCGGCAGTATTTCCCCGGAGACAGGGGATGAAGAGGAAAAGAGTTGAGGAGCTTCTTAGCACCTCAGACATTATAAGTGTTGTAATGCTCTGTCGCTATTACACGACATGTCCGCACTTAGACGAGATAACTAAGACTGCGCACCAAAAGGACATCCACTTGAACCAAGGGGTACTCTGGTGGAGCGAGAACACATTTCATTCATGTTTGTCTCTTACACTATTCACTTTCTTTTCTCCTTCGTCTCTTCTCCTCACCTTCCCGCCCAGCCATCGCCTCCTCCTCCTCCTCTACCTCCTCCCTCCCACCATCCCATCCACTCTCATTGTCCACGCACTACAGCAGCGGGGCAGGCAAGCAGGCAGGCGGGACTTAGCAGTTTGTGTGTGTGTTCATGAGGAAGAGAGGTGTGAAGTCGGTCATTGCTCCAGCGCAACAAATCGAAGAGCCAGCCAGGAGGGACCACAGTGAGGTAAGTCCTTAAAGCTCTAAACTTTCTTTCAATCTTTTGTCGGATTATTCTTGTTTTAAGTACATGCTGGTTAATTTTGTCTTTGTGAAAGTTGGGACATTTAAGGATGCGATTACAACACTGTGGTTTAGTCTGGTCCATGCTGCTGTGTGTGATTGTGTGTGTGCCCAGAGGGTGAGTTTGCCTCTCTCTGTACGTGCTCTGCTTGTGAATGACTGACCGTGGATGGAGTCTTGCACCCTGCCAGTTCACACCATGCCAGAATAGACTGCATTGTATGGCTGGTATTGCTTCTCCCACTATATGATTTTACCAAGTTCAGTGGAAGCCAAATCCATGGTAAATAGTAACAAGTTTTCAAACGCATCCCTTGCTCTATTTCTTCACCTATATGCACCATAGTGAGACAGATTTAAATATCTCCCGACGGGTTGGAGGGCGAACAGAAATAGATCTTATTCTAAATCAGGACGGAGAGCTAGGCTGAGACTCTCTTCCTCTACTCTCCACTGCCAGCAGCATCACTTCCACTTCCCAAAAAAGTAAAAATTATTTACAGAAAATTTCAATTATATGAACTGAATATGACGCCATCGTGTGAAATATCAGGCAAACACAGACTTCGCCGTGGGTGCTGGACATGGGAGACGTCATGACAAAAGACTTGGGAGATTTGGAGACTTTAGAGCGATTGCATTGAGAAAAAAATAATAAAATTAAACCCATAAGGTGATTAGGTCTGCATCTCCTTTATGTCAGCTTTGGGAGTTTAAGTCACATGGATTTGTCTGTTCCGCCTCTTAGTTGCTACAGTAGCTGGCTGCGCTGGTGAAAGCAGCCGGATTAAGCCCCTAAGACTGGAGTTAAGATACAGATCTCGACTTGATGAGGTTCTTGCTGTCTGTCTCCAAGCCTACCTGTCTGTCTGTCTGTCTGTCCGTCTAAGTCTGGGAGCTACGGGATAGGTCACGGGCCACCAGCTGCCTCGAGCCCCCCTCCAAAGAGAAAGAGAAAAACCCCAATCTGGAAATGTGTGTGCGTTCATATGTCAAAGTGTGAGTTTGTGGCAGGCAGATAAACGCAAGGTGGCTGGGCAGTGGGATAAGCAGCAGCACCTGGCTCTGGAGAGGGGAAAAATAACAGATAAGAATTGGAGATGTAAAGGTAGATTCTGGGGTGAAGCCTCCGGTATCTACCTTCAAGCAAGAGCAGACGTCATGACCTGCCCACCTCTCTCCCCACAGGCACACAGCAAAGAACAAAAGAAGAGTTAATACATGCAAGCCCTCCTCTGGGCATCAGGAAGCAGAGGAGGAAATTGGAACAAGAAAGGGATCAGTAAAGCTAAAAATAACAGGAAACAGAACAATGGGAAAACAATAGAAATACATATGGTACTATCAATTAGTCAGTGGGCAACACAGATGACGATTTGACTAATATCTTTATCCACATTGTTAGCTCTCTCACCAGTCTGCATATATCAGTCTGAGAATATCATTATTATTCATTTGAATTTTATAGTTTTAATTTTATCTATAGCATGCCATGCTATTAATATTTATTATACATTTTTAATCATAACACCTCAACATAGTTAATTTTGCGGCTGGTTTCCATATCCACCTAGTGGCAGAAAATGGTACTGACCTTTACTTAATCATTAATGCGCTGAAGTGACTGATCAGTGCACTGTGGTCACACGTGGGTGTGTGAGGAGCCTGGATCATGCTGCACCTTTGGTTTCCTGTCTTCTATAACCCACTTTTAATTAATGACACACACACACACACACACTAGCGCAGCTCACTCTTGGCCACTGATTTCAGCTGTTAATTAAAGAAGTGTTAGCAGTAAGTGAATAAAACATGTATCAATCCCTCTTCCCCCCACACAACCCCTCCCCCGCTCCCCCTCTGTTCGTTTTATCTTCAGTATTCAGCTTTTTTCTCCCTCTCCTCATTTGCTTCACTCAGAGACTTCTGTACTGTTTCTATTTTCTATCTATTTCTCATATTCCTCATGCCCCTTCCCCCACGCCTCTCTCTGCTGTATTCTCCATCATTCCCCAGAGGTGAACCCATGTGTGCAAGCTGTTGCTGGCAAGGGCAGCGCTATCTCTGATAGAGCCACTGTAGCTCTGATGCGATATACTGTTTGTGTGTCCGCAGATACCCCATAGACACACACAAACCTTGTAGACACTGCAGGTGCTGCATCAAGATAAATGAGCCGTCATTAGCCAATCAGGTCAGCCGGTGGGAGGGCGATGGAATAGGAAGGAGTAGATGGGCTGGTGGAGGTCAAGCCGCTGACAGCACTGTGTAGATAAAGTGTGTGTTTGTGTGTGTGTTGGTCTGGCTGTAGGAGATAGAGATTCCCTGATTGAACGTTGGAGTAGTTTTCTCTTGCTGCCGCACGTGCCTCCCCTTCACTTCCTCCTCTCCAGCAGCCCTCCTCTGGGAGTGCAGTTGTACTGAAGACTGCTGTGTGCGTCTGACGCTCTAATTGGTATCTCCGGCCGGTTGTTTATGTCTTCATCGTCAGCTCGTCAGAGGAAGAGTCAGAGGCGAAGAGGAATTAAAAGCTTTTTTACATGTCTCCTTTCAAATGGGAAATACTGCAGCAGGAAAAGATGTCATGTGAAGTTATTTTACTTTGTTACGTTCCTGAAGGCTCTTTTCAGTGAACAGCTATGAAACCAATTAAAAAGAACTGGACTGGCATTTATTCATGGTACAGTAGCATAATCAATCAGTGTGTGTATGCAGAAAATTTCACGTGCGCCTGCCCTGGTAACATTTAATTTGGTTCCTCTGCTAATGGATTTATGCAGAAAGGGCCCGATCTCTGAGCCAAGGCGGTGCTGGGAAAGAGGCAGGTAAATGATTAACCTGCTGCAGAAACTGGATTCTCTGCTATTCTCCCCAGTCCGTTGTGTGTGAGTCTGTGTAAATGTGCCGGGGCTTTCAGAATGGCCGCTGGCTTTCTTTGATCACTAATCCTTTCTCTGGCCTGACTTTCTGTCCTCAGTCCTTTTTATTCCTCTGCCCATCTCGGCACAGAGCTCATCTCGGCTCGCGGCCCATAGCCATGTCTGCATTGTGAGCAGCTTACAGCATTGGTGCTCTCCTTTGCAGCCCCCTCTCCAATTCTCTCTTCTCCACCCCTCATTTTTGTTGTTGCTCTTCGTACTACATCTCTGACTTGAGCAAGCTTTTCTTGTTTTATTAATCTGCGTCAGAGTGTTGGGGTATACTTTTGGCACTAAGTTCACCATGAACATTGTAAAAGTGTAGTGCTCTTCATTCACACTCACACACACACACACACACATATCAACAAGCCTAAAGTGAATAATGAAAATTACATGATCACAATTTACATGACCCTACAACTGTGAAGTGTTCTCTTAACTTCCTGTATACTATTTCCTCTTTAAAAATGTAGTAGCCTTTTATTCCAGATTGACTTTTACCATAGATACTCTCACCTATGGGCTTTGGGCAATGACCACAAGATCGCAGATAAAAGTGGTCAGAATGAGCTTCCTCCGCAGGGTGGCTGAGCTTTTCCATAGAGACAGAGTGTGGAGATCAGTCACACAGGAGGAACATCGAGTAGAGCCGTTCTCCAGGGAAGACCCAGGAAATGTTGGAGAGACTATGTCTCTTGACGGGTCTGGGAACACCTTGTGATTCCCGCCCAAAGGAGCTAGAGGAAGTGTGTGTGGAAAGAGATGTCTGGGCATCTCTGCTGTCTCTACTACCTGGCGACGGCTAAAATGGAAGAAAATGGACAGACATTTTTTACGGCAAAGACAAACTGGTTCTTTGAAATAAGCTAATATTTACACACACACAGTTCTTATTGCTTTACATGAGTATTTTTAAATTCTCAGAACCTTTATAAAACTCACAGTTATCATGGGTGAATCATTAACCCTAAGAGTTGTTCCTCTTTCAGTCCACTGCATGGTGGCATAGGAGTTATAGCACTAGTACTCAAATGTCCCCATTAACCTAAGACATGCACAATAGACTTATCCCCCAGCTGGGCAGATCATGACCTGTGCAAAGGGCCCTTGGGCGCTGTACTGGGGTCGCCCACTGCTCCTGACAAGCCTGACATATTGACATTGAAGAATGGCTTGTACACAGAGAAAAAATGAGCACAATAATACCTTAAATTATTCAGTGACCCTTTTTCTACACCTTTCTTGATATTTGCTTTCAGAGGAGTTGGTCAAACATATGAATAGACTTGCTGTACATTCACCTTCATTTCTGGCCTTGAATAGCAGACACACACATTACCAGCACCTTTATATAGTCCCCATAAAGTGCGGTGTCCTCAATGTGCTTTGTGCAGTGTAACTTGTGTCCGTACATGGATTACAGAGCAGTCAGGCACACACGCTGGCAGTTCTTTTAAGACTCCTCTGCCAATGGCTTACACATTAATATTCATGTTGGTGCGTTCATACGCTTGGCCAGACAGTGCTACTGAGACCTTGTAATCCCTGCGCTCCCTGCCACACTACCACGGGTTAGAATTAGCATATTTTTCTCAAAACAGATGACTCGTGTGACCACTAGAGGGCAAGGAGAAATGCTAATTAGAATGGTATTTAATTGTCCCCTAAGTAAGTACTAAGATACATACATTATATATTTCAAATGGAAGAGACTTAACCAGGCACCATGAATGAGGTGTGATGGTGGTGAAGAAGAGGCGGCAGAGAGTAACTGAGGTGGTTGATTGTTCTGCTGCTGAGGTAAATGTAATGTAGCTGAAATGGCGTGATAATGACGGAGAGAGTGCATTTGGCCCGACGGGTGATTGATTAAGACTCTAACGATGGTGAAAGACAGGTTGAATTTATAACATTTTAATGCAGTTTGCTCATTGAGAATTCTTTCAACTGCATGAGGAGAACACAAGTGCAGCTGTTGTAGTTTTTGGACTTGCCCTCAACTATTGCCACAATGGGCTTCTTTAGTCAAAAATAGTTATACATATACCTTGGGTTAGGGTATGAATTATATAGTAGTTACTCTAGCTGCCAAGCCTGAATCATTTTTTAAAAATTATTTTTAACTGTTTATTCATTATGAATTAAGTCTTTGTTCAAGATTTATTAAGACTAATTAAAATTTAGTTATTATAAAGTAGTACCTGTTACATTAATTAATTAAATGATTCACATTTTCAGTATGTTTTTGTCTAAACAATGACCTTTAACCTTGTATTCAGTGAAATATTGAAACATTGGAATTGGAAATATTGAAACCAACGCCTTTAATTACATGGTGATCAGTCTGTCGCTTTGTAAACAGTTATAATTAATTAATCATTTTCACCTCCAGTAACTTTACCAAGTCTTCACTTTAATAATAACTTCAATACAAGGAGCATATTACTAAAACTATTGCTAACATACTAATGTAAATGCAATACTTGCTCATGTACATAGAGCTGTAGGTGTAGATTGGTTTACAAACTGTGGAAAATCTCCAAGCGCAGGCCTAAATCTCAGCTACAGGGTTAAGATAGGATGACTTGTTCAGTACTTGTTCATCTTTTAATCCAGGCATAAGTAAGAATTATAATGCTGCATATATAACTTGACAGTACAACCCAGGTGCAGGTGGAGTGACCAGTGTGCGTATGTGTGCTTGGGCAGATTTGTGTGACTGAAGGAGTGTGTATATGTGAGGACAAAGCAGTGGTCTGTGGAGAGGAGAGAAAGCTCCTGTGTGTTCCTAAGTCAATGGCCTCTTTGTTAACGCAGCCTGGGAGACAGTTAGACATGAGGACGCACTGGGATAGCACAGTACACCTGAACACCCCCCATACACGCATACACACAACTATTCCACCCCCCCAAAACATTTCTATGCCTCTAAATCCATCAATGTCCGTCCCATATTATGGACAGTGTCTTTGTGTTGCAACTGAATTTTTTCCTCCTTATCTCAGGTGAAACGGGTGGGGTGGGGGTGCATTACCTGAAAGCCGCACAGAGGGCATTTTGTCTACAAGAAGAGAAGGGAACAGCTAGGGCAAGATGGAGGAGAGAAAGAGGAGGCGATGTAGGGGAGGGGACAGGAATGCAACAGATACAGGTGAAAGCTTTGTGCTCCCAGGGAACAAGTGCATGCAGCCAGGATGGACTCAAATGGCCGTGGGACAGAGGACTAGCTGGTCTTATATGATCTGGTATTTGAACTGGTCAAGCATCATGTAAGTACGATTATTTGCAAATGTTTTTAAGAAGGCATCCATAGGTCTGCAGAATGCACTGTTTATGTAACCATGGCGATGAATTGACGTGAAGTATGGATTTAGTCTGTTGCTGGTTGTTCAAAAGGTTTTTGCTGTCTGGTGCATACACAATTTAGTTAAATACCCACAATACTGCTGAGACCAATTATAAAGTGGCAAATATCCAGTTTACAAAAGTTGTGTAAACCGTGAAAGATATTTTGAGAGTATGTTGTGACACAGCTGAAGTTTTAACAGTAGCAGAAATAAAAAAAAACATGCACATTTGATTATGATAGTAATGCCCTTGTTAAGTGGTAGGCATGGTAGTGCATTCTCTTTCTACACGTCGAAAGCCACTCCCGTCTCCTCCGATATTCATGGCCATTGAACAGCTTTAGTGCATAAAAGTCTAATATTTGATGTGTTAAGACAGCGAGTTTGTCACTGGCTTTCTCCAGTCTATAAGTAATAGTTTTGTATGTGCTGTAAGTCGGTGGCTGTTCAAATGTTGACTTTCTATAAATAATGGATAAAGGCCTAATAAGCATTCTGTTGAGCGTCTTGGCCGTGTTGACCATTGGGATCAGCATTAGGATTCTGTCCATCCAACAAAAGCTTATGCTTCTCACCTCACACACACACGCATGTGTGCATGCACACGCACGCACACGCACGCGTGCACACACACACACACACACACACACACACATGACCATACACACGTCTACAGTATAAGAGGGTATGCAGCATGTTGTACACACACAAACATTGAGAGCCTTATCTCTTTCTCATCCAAACAAGAAGATAACAAATAAAACACATTGTCTGTTTCCACAGGACTCTCGATAAGACACAAATCAGCTTACACACATACAACTGAGCAAACGCGCACACATGAACATATGGAATCAAATGGAGGGATTAAAACATGGATGAATGACTTTGACATAAATCCAGTACGCCTTAAATCTGTCCTTTTCTCCTTGACTTTCATTTTTCACTTGTTTCTTGAGTTCTCAGCCTTTTGACTTCCTCGCTCAGAAGCTTGTTGCTTTTGCAGCAGCTTGAAAAGGAGGGATTCCCCTGATGCAGAATATATTCACAGCAGACGTCAGTTAGAAGTGACCTTGTATGTTGCTTCTAAGATTTTGAGTAATATTCGCTTCTGGCAAGGCCATTTCCCACTGCACTTGTCAAAAGTGTAAAATCAAAGCAATGTCAATGGGAAAAACAACTTTAGAACGGTTCTAAAATAGCTGTGGAGCATCAAGGGAGAGTGTGAGAACACTTTATTGACGAGGAAAGTAGAAGGTAGAAGTTTTCAAGTTCAGCAGTTTAGGACATACAAGTGCAGGACAAAGTTAACATCTGACATGAAGGACTGAAGGAGTGAATCTCCAAGTTTTCATTTAATGAGACCGAAAAGAGGAAAAGCATGTATGTCTATCTTCCCTGGTGCACTAGAGGAGGGATCAAGGGTCCTTAAAATCTCCATGAATCACTGTTGGAGGACAACATCACTTTACTGTGGGGTCAGAACATCTCTTCCAAACAACAACACAAAGTTACTTGAATCCCCGAAACATAAGAGGTGGAAAAAGAAAATGTATTAGTCTAAAATCGAGTAGTACTGCCGACAAAGGCTTTTTTTGTTTGAGGTGTTTGTACACATACCAAAAGGTGTAATGTTCTGTCCCTGTGACAAGGCATGTTACTGTCGGGGCCCTTGACAACACACTTCATTCACCTTGCTTCAATATGTTAGTATGAAAATTTTGATGGGTGGAGAGGATGAGTGTGCTGAATGGGAGCCATGCTTTCATTGGTCTGTCCCAGAGCAAATTAGTGCTAAGTTGCTAAGTTAGTGTGACAGATGAGTGAATAAAGAAATGCCACTAATTGTTCAGTGACTCAAGCCATAATGCATTCAACAAATTTCCAATCCAGTATCCCTAATAAACTCATTGAGCATATTGACTTCATTGTAGTGAAATCTTATTGAATGCCGTGGGGTAGGAGGCCTCTGACTTCTCAGTTTGGCATTACCAACCGATGCACGTGGGCCGACTCATTGCCTCTCAATCTACCTCCGTTCAAGTTGACTCATCCATTTTAAGCCAGTTAATAATTCAAAGGGTCTGCAGGCAGTATTTTCATCTCGTCTCTGCATTGGAACTTCTTGTAATTACACCCCAGCAAAACAAGACACACCGACTGTGTGGACAGCAAGGAGAGAAGAGAGATGGACGGATTGGGGAGATACACAGGAACACAGCACAGAGAGTGGCGAGAGCCGTCCAAACCACTGTTGTAAATCCTGCAGGGCCTTGTAAGCTGTCAGACAGGCTGAGGGTGTTAACGGCAAGAAGACACACACAAACACGCACGCGCAGGACAATCACCTTCTTGGAGAAAAGTTGACTTCTGCTGCTGGCGTGACTAGCTCGCTGCTGTGTTTTATGGCTTTCTATTCCTATGTGATTTTCTCTGTCATGTCACATAGGGTCTAAAGCCATTGGGTACGGAGTGGGAGATCTGCACGCCGAGAATTGTTGCAGGATTAGATGAGTATAAGGGATGCAGACGAGGGATGAAAGCGTACCACTGGGAGTTTTAATAGCATATATGTACACACACGCAGGAGCTGGTACAGCCTGGCGTATACCCCGAGGCACTGTGGGTTTGTGCCAGGAGGCAGGCTGGTGTGGAGCACAGCTAATTGCCCCCACATGAGTCAGCCTCCATCCCAAAGAAACCCACGCGTAGGCAAACACACATCCACGCACCAGTACCCACGACATTTAATGTTGGCCCTCTGTTGTTGTCACCAGTTTTATACCCTGGCTTCCTCATTGGCACACACACATTTGCATGGAGTCCCCAGCCAGGCCTTCTGCTGCTGCTGCCACTGGGGCTGCTGACTCAGAATGGTATTTAATGAAGCTCTCACTTTCACCTCGTGGATCCTAATCTCAGTGCGCCTTGGCGATGGGCTGTACCAGCACGCTAACAAAAAGTGTTAACGCTTGGAGTTTATGGAGCCTCCAGACTTGTTTTAATCATGTGCATGTGAGCAGCAGGCTACAGCGTAGTCATCTAGCATCTCCTTTCTAGTTCCTATAATCACAGATGAGGGCAATATTGCTTTTAAGGGTAACAAACTATTAATTACTTGTTAGTTCATTGTTGTGAAAATGAAATTTGTCCTTGTTCCTGGCCCCCTTTTCTTCATGACTAATGCTTAGTGCTATTTCGTTTTGTCTGCAGAGTTCACATAGCTCCAAAAGTGTCCCATTTTAGAGACAAACCACAGCTCAAATACCATTAGCATATGAAAGACATATTTTTGGAACTCAAGTGGGTAGTGCTGAATATGTTTTACTAACATAACGTGTATCTGAGATTAGACTTGAATAACTGTAGGGAAGTTATTGACTTGTTTTCTCCATATTGGGAAAGAAAAACATGTGGCTAATGCTGGGTGAAAGTAGCTTGTCACTTTGTTTTCTCAGCTGAGTGACAGCGCTCAATAGATGGACGTCCCTACCGCAGCTATCTTACGTGTGTGTATGGATTGACCTATTGACTGAACCTCGCTAAGTTTCTCTGCATTTAGTTCTTTGCTCACAGCAATGCCAAACGTGACGGACAGGTTCACACAGACACACACAGTGCCCCAAGGAGGATATCGACAGCTGCCTGCTACATATTGTACTGGACATCTCAAAAGCTGACACATTGAGATCTAAAGTTAATTGGCTCTGAGCTTTAAAATGTGTTTCAGGCTAGCTTGACAGTGATGGCAAGAGTAATATTAGTCTTACTTTCTGGATGTGTTCCCAGATATTCGCTATAAGGGCTGTAGTCAACTAAAGAAATACTTGGTTGACTAAAGATACGCCTTGTTTATCGATTATTCAAGTAAAAGGGGCTGTTGCATGGCACTGGCTACAGCTCGCTCGCAAAAATATGTGTGTGTACAGAGAAGTACTGGTAAACAGCATCTTCATAAATAAAAAGCCAGATTAAACTGCGCAGGCGCTCACAAAAGTTCAGGTAACTTACTCACGTCTTTCTTCTCACTGCTATTGTGCATATGAATCATCACATGAAATAGTCTTATAAAATACTACCAATAAAAAGTTTGGTAAACTATCCATCATCCAATTGACAAAACAACTAAAAGCCCTATTCTCCATACATATGTACTTAATCTGAAGTAAACCATTATCTCAGCCTGTTGCTCACTAACCAGCATCTTGCGGAGTGGGTGTGGAGAGCTGACCAAAGAAAATGCCCATGTCTCTCATCTATTTATAGAAATAGCAAATCTTGTGTATTAATAGCATTTTAGAACGTGAATGTGGCACAAAATGTGTTTCAGAAGTAACACCATTAGCTTGCTCAAATTGAAAAATGTGTTTGTTTTTTCGTGTTCATTAGTGTGATGACTCATTCTAACAAAGTGAATAGGTCTGATTGGCCGTGCTGTTAGAAGAAAGGTGGGGGGTGCATAATAAAACAATTTCTTTTAATTAAGTAAAAAAGAAAGGTAATTTAAGGGAGAACCAACAAACATAAATGACATATAGATAACAACTAAAAGCCTGTCACATTAAAAACTAATTATGAAAATGGCTGAGACGTGTACATTAAAACAAAATGAATGTTCTGCATATTCTTGTAGAATAAACTGAAGTAGCCCGAGTGCTCGAAGAAGAGCCATGGAGTTCTAACACAGAGAAGTTTATTTACCACAAGTATGAGGCCCAGGACCCGGAGACATGAACCCTCAAGGCATTGTGATAGTCCATTCCAGTCCAGTCCAGTCCAGTCTGGCTATGCTTCTGTTGTAGGGAGTATTATACCTCTGATGATGTAGGCCAACATAACAAGGAGCTGTCAGTGTGGGGCTCTATCAAATATGTTGCTACTTATGCAGTGCTGACATGTTTGTATTAATCTGTGATAGCAATAAATAACCATACCATAGTTTTTTAAACATTTTATAGTTTAATGTCTCTAACTCCTTTCCTGCAATCTTCTGTCTGTCCCTGCAGGTCAGCTGGATGGTCCATCTCCCATAAGCCATGCCCTTCACCTGTGCCTGTTTCTGTGGCCTCAATGGCTTCTGCCGCGGACGGAGGAAGAAGAGGAAGGAAGTACTGGAGGAGGAGGAGGAAGAGGGTGAGGAACTGGGACGATTTAGGGACCAGGAGACCCAAGTGTGAAGATGTCAATGTGCCTTTGGGCAAGCCTTAAAGCTTTAAATTCTCATATAATTAAATGTGTGACTTACAGACTGCCAGTTAGAAAAAAATCCTAGCCATACATGTTAGATATATAATGAATGGTGCTATGTAAATTAATTGTTAAAGCTCCCATATTATGCTAAATCAACTTGTATAAGCTTTTAAGCATGCCATAGTTTTTTTTCACTTCAAAAACTATTGAATACCACCATAAAAAACGCCTTCACTTCTAGACAAATTGCCACCACGTTTCCAGTGTTCATGGATTTCCGCTTCTGATGCAATTTTGAGTGCTTTTTACCTTTCAAAAGGTTGTTAATTACTATGGAAACTGTGCTAATTGTTCATCACTCTGAATCCCATTGATAAACCATTTGTTCTGTTAGGGTCATGTTGCTAATAGGTAATTATTTTAAACATGCCTGTCCAAAAGAACATTCATTAAAAAGAGATAGAGAGGTAGAGGTACATGAACTATCAATGCCAAAGTATTAAAAGCAATGCATAATATGGGGACTTTAAACCAAACTTCCAATGTTGATTTGTTTTCAAAGAATTATTTTATATCTAATGTCAATAGAATCTTTTCAATTGCATTTCAATAGGAAGCTGATGCTTGCTGTGCTAGTGTGAGCTATTACTACAATTGTACCAGAGTGTCAAAGTCATACCATGTGAAGCCTCAGCTCAGCTCAGAGCCATTCCTTCTCCACATTAACTGTCTCTTTCTTGTCGACTGCAAACTTTGCTATTACTGATGAGAAATATAGTTGATGCCAACTAAATTAATTCTGGCCACAGCTCGTGCACTGTACGATAGAAATCCAGAAATCCATTATTCCAACCAGTCACACCTCGAAGCCCTGTTTAGCCCCAACTCCAATTGCAGCTCTATGGACACTGAAATGGAACTAACGCGGCTCCTCTTCGCCCTATACCTACCTGCCTGCTGGTGTCAGATCAACTTAGAGCTAACTTCAGCCGAGTGGGAAAGTGTGTTGTAATTTCCAAAGTCACCCATGGAGTGCCGCAGCCCATCTCAGCTTTCACGCTGCGCTGGACTCCATCTAAAGGCTGAGCAGCTGTCCAATCGGCGGCTGAGCTGGAGTGTGAAGATAGGAGTCAGG